>LD344480.1:78453-113031 GCA_001465055.1 Ptychodera flava | reverse complement strand
GGGGGGGGGGCGGCCGCCCCCCTGCCCCCCCGGTTCCTACGCCTATGTTTAATAATGATCATTGAATTACTGCCGATGACGACGATACCTCACAAGTGTCATCGTAGTCGTTATATTATAAACGATGGTACTGATTGCAGTGCTAACACATTGAAGAGCAGAACAGATATCATTACTACTGCAACACCAAACATTACCAATCTAGGGAATACTCGCAACGTCTACAGAGCCCTTCAATTCAACAAAGACTTTTCAGTGACACCAAAGCAAACTTCAACGAAAGCAACCATGCCAGCCAAGAAGACGCATAGTCTGATAGTCATAGAAGGCGAGTCAACTGGTTCGTCGGGTCTAATGCGCCGCTACACGCTCAACAAATGCAGTCGTCATTCACATAGCACTGAATAAGACAGTAGCTTGCATCTTGAGCAAAGATCAGGTAATGACGTTGTATTTTATCGATGATGGTGACATATCGAGTGCATAGCTTATTGGCTTGGAAAACACCTGCATTGCTGCAAGATTTTAAAAAATTGTTGAAGCCTTGATCTTCTTGAACTTCACAGTACATCAACAACAGTGATCATTGCAATTTTCGATCGGTGATATCTGATAAATATTACGGTATGTTACTCTCCCTACCAGACAGAACAGCACTCTGAGACCAATGCACCAACGCGTAGATGAATTAATGTGACTATTAATCCATTTACGCGTTGGTTTTATGTATCGTGTCTAAAACCGGGTTCGAATATATACATGGTCACCCATTCATTCAGTATGTTTCAACATGTCAAACAATATAAGTAGTATCTCGTATCAAACAAAATTCACGAAAAATGGCCGACTTTGTCCCTTTAAACAATACACTAGCTTTTAGGACGGACTTGTCGTATTTGGTGTCCATCGATGCAATGATTTTCTGGACAGATTCAAATGAAAGTGGAAATATACTTTCAGAGTTGTCATTGCTTCCTTCTAGCTCGTGAATTTCAATAAATAGAGCTGTCAAGTCGACAGAGTCGTTGTTGAGTATGACAAACAACACTTGTTATAGCTATGCTAAGCTATTGTTATGAAAATCAGTTTAGGTCATGTAAGCTCATTACATATGCATTTTGTAGGCTGACTTCATGGATGTACATGGGTCACATCTGTAGAGGGTATGCAACGTTCACATTTTCCAAAAATACCATAAAAGTGACAACTCAGCAATACAGGGCACAAATGAAAAAAGCCAGTTTGAACTACAATTGAATGTTCTTCTTGTTTTCCTCTTTAATGTTTTATGGTTTACAAATAAAAAATTCAATGTGAAAGTCATCGCATTGCATTGCATTGACCATCTACTGTCCATGCCCATTTGTGGCTAACTGTTATATGCAAATATTTCACCTTCAACCTTGACTTTCCCCATATATGGATTTAATCATTGTTAGAGGCCAAGTGCAATCGATGTTCCTTTTGTTCTAACTATCATGGAGGTCCGTTGAAATACCTCGGCAAACTGCTATTTTTGGCCTGATGACCATGGCGGCCGAAATCAGCACACATTGTCCGCGGGAAAAGTCTATGATACGCATATATCAGGTATTTTCCGTTCTGAACTCCCATCACTTGAGGAGCTGGCTATATCCAAAGATTTCAAAAAAGAAAAACTACCTAGAATTATTTGGTTCACTGGTAAATTGGCCTTGTACAGAAACTTTAAAACCAAAACTCAACAGTCCCGAAAGAGCAAAATCGAACAATGACGTCTTTTGAAGAACGACTGCATAACTGACACCCGGTATGCTGGCAGATTGTTGTTATTTTTTTTTTGAAAACGATAAATTTATTTATTTCAACAAGGTCGCAAATAAAACAAATCTACATAACTGTGTATGCGTTAAAATTACAATGCAACTTGTCTGATAAAAACAAAAAATCAGTCATTTAAGGGGGCGTTGCACCCAACACAGCATATTTTGCTCAAAAATCACTTTTTTGCAAATATTTATTCAATTTAACCCAAAATTTAAATATTGGTTGGGTTCACCTTGTAGCTTGTCAAGCAGTTGAAAGTATCGTGATAAAGAAGTGTTAATTTATGCAAATGTATGGAAATCACCCGATTTCCTGGCTTTTTTTTCCTCCCAATTTTGAAATTTCCGAAGAATTTACCTCCACTCTGGCTGGGTCAAAATTTCCGGAATTTTCACATTATGTTCTTAAAATGCTATTTAAAAAACGACTATTTTGGTTGGCAATAAAGTTCTTACATTTTGAATAAGAGGCATTTTAATTTTGCTTATCACGATTTTAATCAATTTTTTTGAGTGTCAGTCTTTAAACCCTTGCCATTTTAGAATGAGGATAGATATAGCGTAATAAAATAGTCATTTTTTCCTACTTATACTCTTCTATCAAGTGAAATATTACATTTCAGAAAATAGCGTCAAGTTTTTGACGTAAATTAATTTTTATCATTATTACAAAAATTGACGTTTTTTACCCCAAATGTACACCCACTTCATCCTTTGAGTAAACTACTGCAACCATACTAAACTTTAGAGTCTCTGCTTTTTGAAAATGTTTGTATGGGGGGTTTTCTTGTCATCTTTGATGAGGAATATTGTTTGTGTGTTCAGTTGGCAACATGATCAAAGATCATCATATAAATGCATTCAGGGTGCATTCTTCTCCTTCAAGTCTTACAAGGCTTGAAAACTTTGTGATAAAATCCTCAGTTTTGTTCATCATCTTATAAGTGAAATATAATGTATTCATCCATGAGGAAAGATAACATTTTAATTGCATAACATAGGATTGAAGATGTAAAGATACTTTAATCCAATCAAGAGTAACCGAATTTATTATACAGTAAATAATGTTAAATGTTGCATTGTTATCATTTTGATTCCTGCAATTGCTAATCTTTTGATATTGATATTGTTATTAAAGTTGTGTTTTCTGACAAAGAGAGAAATACAATTCTGCCAGATTTCTTTTACATATTTACACTAAAGATGTGTTCCAGTGTTTCTTCTCGGCCACAAATATGGATTGTTGTCATGATCCGAAGGTCAGGGAATTGCGCCCTCTAGTGTTAGCTTAGCATAGCTACAAGTTGTTATAGTTACTAAGGATCTATGCAAAAGATGATCTCGAAACTCTTCCTCAGTTGGCTATCTGTCGAAAAACCCACAGTAAAACCCATATGCATCTTGAAATGGCAGGTAACCAATGACTTTATTCTCATTCGTAGGATTGCTCACCAACAACTGTCGTAATACGTATAAAACCTTTCAAGATCCTGCGCTTCATCACTTCTGTTTTTCATGCATGTCCAACGTTTCGAGTTTCTCTTCACAATCTCCCGGTTTTATACAAGTCTTAAGAAACGTACGTCCACAAGACGTTCCTTGACGTGATTCTGTTCTCAAGTGGCTCCTTTTTTGGGAAAATGATTTTATGCAACTTTCTTCGCAGTCGATCACGTCGTTCACGCTGGTTGCCTCAGAAGCAGCCATGTTCATGTTTAACGCTTGTAACACTATCGCATATTCATAAGGGGAGAACCATTTGATTTCCGGGGGTATGGAGGAAGTGGGTATGGGAGCAAATTTTTTTTTTTCTGTCAGAGTGACAGCAATTTATTTTTCTACTGTCAGACCTGCACCAATTTTTTTTTTCAAATGGAGTAGCAGTGCAATTTTTTTTAATTGGTCATCAAGTTTGTAATGCGTTGTATATAAGGGAGCCGTCATTATTTACTGCCTGAAACTCCGAAATTTAGAGTGACCCCCCCTTCGCCAACCATGATGAATTTGAGTAACCTCCCTCTCTAACTCTGAAATTTTGACTGATCCCCCACTCAGAAAAGTTAAATACCAATACATGTAATTGTAAAATTTACAAAATACAGCAATATGGATATTATGACATGGTTTTCACTAGGATATCTGACCGGGCAGAAGTTGAAAGTACAGGGGGGGGGACATGCGAGAGGCTTAGGGAGAAAGTGTTACAGGGGCTTTCCCCTATCTTGCATGGAAATTTTTAAGATATTGATGTATGCAATGGTGCAGTCTGGTGCAACGTGAAAGGTGTTTTTTAATTTTTTACTAAGTGAAACTGTTAGAATACCCCAAGGGGAGAGCACGAGAGGGGGTTCCCCCTCTCGTATTGGAAAGTTTAAGAAATTGATGTGTTTAATGGTGCAATCTGAGAGGAGTTTCAGTTTATTTTGCACTCGGTAAAACTGTTTGAAAATGACATTGACCACTGATATTTTTTACATTTTTTGCATGATCAGTGTTTGAGTCACAATATACAACAACCAAACAATGACAATACAATTTGTGAAAAACAGTTCTGTTTGCCAGGGACTGAAGACAAATGAATATACAGGAACGGAAAATCTGTGACCTTCTTGTGTCATTTCTCCAGCTGCCAGCTTCTAATGAAAAGCCTGAATATGGTATGTTTGCGATCCGGTGTGGCATTGATGTAAGTTCTCAGGGAAGATGTTATCTTTTGTGGTCAGAGAAACAAGGCTCACACATTATACTTCATTATATTTGTTGTTCCTCAATTTTTCATTGTCAAGGTACATCTTTCTAACATATTTATATTGAGAAAATAATATATTTGTTTTAACACTAGTTTATTGACTCCTGTCTTGTGTTTTAAATTTTCACAATTTGCAGAAATCAAATAGTCCCCTTTAGATAGTGCCTATGCCATTGAGATATTGCAACAGAAATCCTGAAATATGATTTTTTGGGTCAGAAAAGGGAAGGAAAACATTGAGTGCACTGAGGTGTAAAGTAGACTTATGTAGTGCATGCTTATATCATAAATGCTGGGAAAAAAACATAAGATTTGCTTGTGGTAAAAACATTTGCGCCGCCTATTGCGGCACACTGGCATAGAATACATGAGAATAAGGTTTCCAAATTTTGCTAATTTCTGGTGCATAGTCACAATTTTTTTTTCTCTTCTGTCTATTATGACAATTTTTTTTTCAGGCCATGACAGGATCAATTTTTTTTCCTTCTATCTCACCTGGTGACAATTTTTTCCCCTCAAAATCCTCCATATCCCCCCCGAAATCAAATGGTTCTCCCCTAAACGAGAAATCAGTGTTTTCACCAGTCCGGGTTATGTCCATAGAGAGGATATTACGATTGACCAATCAGCGAACCTGCCGCCGCCAACGTCATGAATAATTAACCATGCAATCCGTGGCTCGCAGATTGTAATGAGTTCGGAACTTTCGGCCAGATTTCACCCTTTATTTTTAGCACTAGGTAGTTTTTAGATGTAGACGTTATGCACAATGTTCAGTACGGTCGAGATGGCGACTGACACTGGTGGTTATTATATCGAATATTACTTCTTTGGATGGTTTTCCTGGCTAGGTACCGCTCCTAGAAATCAGGATTTGACCCTTGTAAATTTACAGCAAGTTATTTGTCGCCAAATATCGCCTATTGTTGGTCAAATTTAATTTAACCTTTCCATCTGTAGCATGGAGAATGTTTCAAGCTTTGCAACGATGGGTCAACTGTTCTTGTCAATGATCGGAGCACGATGGAGCACGATTTTTTCGATCACCATGCATTTCCCGGTACGATTGACCCTTCGCTCAGAAAAACGCGCGCAGAATCAATCGCCGAGAAGTTAACCAGAAGCTGGTAAAGAGTACGAAAAACGTCCAATAACTCTTTGTCGAACATGGTCTAGGGTAAAGAAACTCAGAAAACTATTCCTGAAAAAATCCTTACAGTTTTTAACGCGGTAGAACGTCGCAAATTGACTCGACACCTCCGGGTAGCCAACATTCTCACTCGATCGGTCACGGTGGATCAGTCAGGTCATATCGCGATCTCAGCATAACATTCCAAAGTGAACCCACTTAACCTTTAACCTCATTACATATACAGTATGTGATTGGTTCTTGCTTTAACCTCATTACATATACGGTACGCCATTGGCTTTTCCCTACTATCCTCTATATGGACATAACCCGGACTGTTCACCGTCCCTCGGTGGCACAGTCGATTCAAGCGGTTATACCGTATGAGGGCGCACACAGTTGGGAATTTGCCTCAGCCCTGGGCGCGGGATTTGCTCAGAGATTTGCCTGATTGTGGCAAGTCAAAATGCAGCGTGTAGGCTTAATGGAAGCTCCCCAACTACGCAACCTTCTGACATCAAGAGGGCTAACATGTAACGATGCAAGCAAGGAAAAAATGGTACGTTTAGCAGAATTGGCAATCGAGCTGGACATTCGAGCGATACAGCATGATGATCGTCAGACTTCAAGTAAGAGGAGACGTCTTTCAAAGGACGACCTTTCCGGGCGAAAGAAGCCTGCTACTTTGCCGAACCCAGAGACAATAACTGAGTGGGACAGTAACCTCCGCTCCCTTCCCCCGATTGTAATCGCAGATGTTATGATATACTTATGGGATACTTGTCAGTGGACAAGGGATAGGATGGCTAAATATCGTAAGGATAGTGGTCACCGTCTATTCGTTAATGGACACATCACTGATGTAAAGCAATACCGTGTCCCACACACCCAGTATATTTACGTAACATCAGCGTGTAGAAGAGATACCTCTCACCCTAGGGACAAACCATACCGTATGTGGCTCCTAATGAAAACAAACTCTGAAATCATATGTGGAGGATGTAACTGTGTGGAGTAAGTTAATTTCGCTAATTTTTCAGGCCCCAATTTATATGTTTGTTTATTTCACGGTGCCTCCATTTAAAAAGCCCCAGTTATATATGCTAACTTTGATGGTCCATTTTTGAAAGGTCATCTCCAGTTTACAGAAGTGCATGATAAATGATGCTGAATGGAATAGTATGCATGCCGAAACCCTGCTCACACTGTTCATGTATGCTTTGATAGTAAAACGTTTTTTTGTGCACTGTCAGGTTTGTCTTTGGAATTTTTCCTCCTGTCTGTATTGTTTATTTGTTTGTGTATCTTTACATCTACTTGTTTAATATTCAGCCTGAACCCCCCATGCTATATATAGATGTAAATTTTAAATACAGAAACTGTGATGATGGTTCCTTCCTTATTTTATCAGCGGTGAACATGGAACATGTAAACATTGTGTTGGGCTGTTATTCAGTTTACATGACTTTGATGGACGTCACAAGGACAGAGGTACAGAAATGGCGACAGATGTTCCCTGTAAGTGGGATAAACCCCGCAAGGTTTCAACTCCGATGGAAATTGATGATATTGATGTGAGAAAGGACAAGTCTAAACCTGCTAAACCTCGACCGATCATGTCAGCATATTATCCAGGTGCCATCCGTGATGAAGAAGCAGACAGACGTTTAACGGAGTTTGTTAGACAGGGAATATATAATGCGGCTCCTGAGGGATCGTGTTGGAGAATAGCACTTGGTCCGGCGTCATCATCCAATGAAGACGAGACACCAAAAACTACCCTTGAACATGAGAAGTAGATGCTTTCTGGAATTACCAGTGAACCATATTTGACATCTCTGTGTCAAATGTTGGGCCAATTTTAATGTAAAAAGTGAACTGTATTTTAGAAGTACTTGCACGTTTAGGCATTTGTCAAAACTTAACATGTCTCATTGCTTGGGATCTGAAATACTTACAGCATTGTCATAAATTACAAACACTTTTGTGACAACAGTTGCAGGCATTACAGCTTGTTTACAGCTTGCGCACAGCATTGCGGAGCAGAAAAAAGCTCTGACTTGCGAAAATGAGTCTTCCATTTCTTATTGGAAACAATCACATATTTTACAAGATAAAAAAAACCAAAAAACCCCTGAAAGCTCCACATCTTTTTGCATTTATTTCGATAAGATGGTTTGAAATCAAATGCAACTTGTGTAAAAGTGCGTAATGCAGTGTTACCAAAAGAGCATTTTTTCAAACATTGCGTTTAAGGGTTAGGATTTAGCCAAGGGGGTTTCACTGTGTCTTGGCTGGGTGCCTATAGGTACTGTATGTTGCAAATCCCATCAACAATTTAAGGAATTTAGTAAACTTGAAAACCAGTAACAACAAGTGTGTGTCCTTCCAGTTACACAAATAGTTTTGTTTCAATAAAGTGCCATTTTGAAAACTGAACATATGTATTTCAACATCATCTGTATGATTACATTACCAGTCATTGACATTCTTATCTCATAAACTGAATTTCCCCTCGTGGGATGGGTAAAACATTTTTCAGTTCCTAACATACACAACAGGTGGAATTTTATCTTCAGTTAATGTCTTCTATGACACACCAGTATATTGATGGTGCAAATACAGCGATCTGATTGGTCGAGATGCGAAAAGAATCAGATATATTGGCAATATACCACAGCTGGCATGCGCACTAGCTCTCGGCTTGAGGAAAAGTCCTTTTATGACGTTCCATGCCAGAATTTCAATAAACTGTTATGATATAATAGCAATAAATCACACCCAGCGACGGTATACCACTTGATTTTGACCAGTTCACTTCATATATGCACTCGCTATCGCTCGTGCATATATGTTGTTAACTGGTCAAAATCTCGTGGTATACCATCGCTGGGTGTGCTTTATTGCTTAATTAGATAGTCCTGGATGATTGCAAGGATGTGCACCATTTTTTACATTTCACCCGAGGGGACAACAGCAGAATTAAACTTTTGATGCTTTCAACATTTTTTATTTTATAAAAGATTTATTCTTCATCTCCTGAGAGTATTGTTTGAATATAAATGATAATTAAGCCATTCCAAGTGCATAGACTTGTTACAAGTCTTTGAAGAAAATCTAATTAACTGAATGTAATGTAGTCGAGTAATTGTGATTTCTTTCTGACTGGGATGTAGTGGACTTATAGTGAAATTCACAAAGTCTGTGATTCATGGAGAAACTGATTGTCGATCATTTTTCACTCCATGCATGCATAAATTCACTACCCAGTGTGTTCACCTCACACGAACGCAGATGCATGGTTTGTGGATTTGTTACATTATACGTTGATGCATGGGTTGTGATATCTGTATTGAGATATAACCACATAGATCACGTGGCAGAACATGAATGAAGTAACAGAACTGTGCTGCAGCCAGGAATTTTAAACCAGGAGACACTGTCCCACTGACATTTATTAATTATTACACCTCACTCATTCAGCGTGCACTGCCATTGGTTAAACACGACTCACGTGACATGTAAAAGAACGTGATGATGCCCTCTGGGAACGTGATGATGCCCTCTGCGAACTTGATGATGCCCTCTGCATTTGATATTACATGGATGACGTCAGTTTACTTACCGCGCAACCTTTCTGCGCGTAACAAATTGTCGTTCGCTTGTAGGCCTACTTGCAGTCGGCAGCTATGGCTGCGAAACGTCATGCAGAGCTGTCACCGGCACAGTTAGACGATATTTTGATGCAAGTAAACATCAAACGAACGAAAATAGCAACAAGGAATGCAATTTCTGTGTTCAGCGACTATGCAAGCAACAAATTTGGATACGCCACCGATGAGATCGGCAAACTTTCAGCGGCAACCTGAGACTTGGCACTGACAACATTTTACGCTGAGGTCCGGGCTCATGCAGAAAGGCGAACTGTACTCGAAGAAGTTTGTTCGGTGTAATAAAAATAATAACACATGAGAGCTAGGGCAAGATCACGATTTTTTGCCTGCCCTCGGGCTGGTGGTCATGATCGAAATATTGATGATGCCCTCGCCTACGGCTCGGGCATCATCAATATTTCAATCATGACCACCATCCCTTGGGCAGGCAATAAATCGTAATCTTGCCCTCGCTCTCATGTGTTATTATTTAATTGTCACAGTTAAAAATACCATTGTCAAGCAAGGAATGTCTACCACCTAGGGGTGGTGAGTGTGTGTGTGTGTTGGGGGGGGGGGGTCCGGGGATCAGCTAGAGGACAACTGCTCTCTCTTTTATACTTGCCCACAATCTCCCCACACTAGGTGGATGGGCCAATACCCCTAAAAGCCTTTGATGGTGACTTTCTTGATATAATATTTTCATATCTCCTATAAATTGGATATTGACTTCAAAACAACATAAACCTTAGACTGGAATTCAAGAATTTGAGTGACACACACAAGTGAACACCCACACATACACGCATTGGGACTGCAAATTATTTTACAAACAAATTACAATGTCAGTCTCAGTAAATTCCCTACCTAGTCTGAGCACTGATCAGTGAACATACCAGATTCAACCAATGACTTTCACTGATGAAATGATGCAATGAATTCAACTTCTGAAATGATATGAGACACTTGGATAAATCACTTTTATTTCATAAAGATCATGCCATTTACAAAATACTCATTCTCTTAACCCTGCCACCCCTATGTTCCTGCATGATAGCTGAACTTAACAATATAAAACAATAGGGGTATTCCAAACTTTGATGATGAAAGGGTTCATCCTCCCCTTCATAACAATCACAGCTCTGTCATAATGAAATTACAATAGCAGAATATGCACAAGAGGAACATGTTGTCTTTCACAGGAAAGAAGGGGGATATTAGATGTCTTAATAATGCACTCACTGGAAATAGTCATAATCATGTCTTGAAATATTTTCAAAGTGAAAAGAAACTCATTTAGTTCATCAAAATACCTGCATGACGATTTAGTTTTCATGATTTTCAAACAATTTGTACATTTATATTCAGTCTCTACAAACTGAAATTTTGACATTTGACACCAGATATTTAATGGCTCTGTATGAAATATACACTGCTTTTTATTTCTGTGTATAAATTGAAATTTCATGAGAATAATCTTTGCATCATTAAAACCATTTGCAGTAATATTGAGACACTCTTTTCTTTCTTATCTGATCATACATTTATGAATCGTGGGTACCAGATTTGAAATCTTGGATGTGCTACTGTCTTTCCTCAAATCAAAGGGGGCGGGGGAGGTGGTGGTGGAGGAGGTGGTGCCAATGGACCTGAAAGATAAAAGTAACATTTGGATAATAAAGTCATTAGACTAGGTCCTGCAAGTTCTGGTATGACTGATATGTAGCTATCTGGCCGATAACTAACCTAGATTTGTTGACAATTTCATAGCTTGCTGTATGCTGAGATTAACAAAAAAATACTTGTCTCTTTGAAACATTTTAAGAAAATCTGAGTATGCAGTAAGGAAATACCATACCCTGCTGAAGCAATTCAAATGTCAGTGGCGCGGCATTACTGTGAGATGGATAATCACAAGTACATTAGAACTTCGGATATCTGGTTTACGATCTAAGAACTCTTGATATAGGAAAGAACTGAACCCCTGTAAAATCATATAATTACATAATTTTCTGGAAAATGCAAGGCAAATCTTGTTTAATCTTGTTTACAATGTGGTCACAAAGCATGCATGTAATTGATGTTGGCATTCTACAAATTAATATTGAATTGACTACCTGGTGCTTCAGCACTTTCCCCACTACTGCTTGGCTTTTCCTCTGCTGAAAATGTGAGAAAATCAGGGAAATGGTATGTTATTGACAGGACAATTTTACATGAAAAATTCTCAATACATGATCAAGATGTAATGATAACACTCTCAAATGTCTTTCAGCCTTGTTTTTCAGTGTGTACATCCTGAAACACCATCAAATGCAATGAGATATAACCCAAGATGTGATGGTGATGGGTTTATCTATATGGATGTGTCCAGCATACCTTTGCTTTCCTCTTTCTTTTCATCTTTCTGCTCCTCAGCAGCAGTTCTGTCAGCTCGGAAGAAGATCCTGGCACTGCTAAGGCTGTAGTGCAGTAAATCAAATTCCTGTCAAATATGAACGGATCAAGACAATTAGAGATATTAAATTTGTAGATTCAATTGCCAAGCATACATATTTTACTTGAGATGCAAAAAATATGTACCTCGAGAGAACGTGTGCTTTTAAGATTATTTCTTGTTTTGAGGTGTGACTAAACAGGTCTTGTGATGCAACATGGACAACAAGAAGTCAACACTCAAATCTGGACTGAGTGATTGAGTAAGATCTCTTAATAAACAAAGGTGTTCCTGGTATTAGGGTTTAAAGGAGGCACCACTGTGTTTTGTAGACACAAAGATGTAGGGGATGTAGCCTACATGTATTTATTGCAACACACTGGATAGGGACATCTATGCACCAAGTTCTGTCTTACTGGACAAATATCGATAATTTTAAAATGTCCAAAGTGAATGAGTGGTTACTGAACTCTGTGTATTGTAGGGGACTTTGTATCAATTCTTTGAATGGTAGGTGTACTGGTATACATGCAGATTTTTACCTGTTGATACATTTCCAGCCGCTTGAGTGTCAAGACCATAGTCTGTTCTAACTTCTCATCACTCTGTCCAAAGCCTGGTTTCTGTTGGTTGGACACTGATTTCTACACACAAACATAACCATTGTTAGGCAAATTAAACATCTTGGCAAAAAAGATCACATCACAAAAACATCTGACATGAGAATGGTATTTTGGAAACAGTGCTATAGAACTGGAAGGTGACTTGCACGAAGAGACAGTATCAAGCATTGGAACTGTCTGATAGTTTTATTAAATATTCAAGTTTCTTAATACCGGTACTACGTGACATTCCGTTTTATTTATACTTGTTATGGTAAAACTGATTTATGGATCGTATAGAGACCCTGTGTTGCTCAGTCTTAGAGATATTTTTTACATATTATGATCTAAAAAGACTGACTCCTAGGAAAGAGACTGCTACGTTTTCAAAGGTTTTACTGTATAGTATGTTTTGACGATTTTGGAGCAAATGGACATCACATTTAATTAGTTACAGTTTTTAATCAAAATTTTGGCAAAAATCTGACAAAATTTGACTGGGATATTTTGTAAAGGCAACATATACGGTATTGACTTTGGCACTCAAAGGGTTAAACTTTATGAGAGGTATCACAATAAGAGACAACAATTTCTGACACTCTTTCCTTGCCCTACTGTATCCCTTAAGTGCTGGTGCATATCGAATTTTAGCTTTAGCTGTTCATTAATAAATTCACTAATTCACTGTATATTTCTTTTGTGGAAGTTTCTGTCTTTTTTTCTTCAAAGAGAGTGATAAAATATAACAATCAGACAGACTTGAGTGATTTTATTGCTGTTTGTAGATGTGGGTGTCATTTTATCTCTGTGACCTACCTTTTCAGTGTTATACTTGTGCCTGACACTCTGGTACCAGTGAAGTGAATCAAACTCATGATACTGATCCAGTAATTTCAAGATATATGCAACACCTGATGATGACAAGAGGATGCATAGAGGAGTCTCACAGATATGAATAAACAGATATCAAAACTTGGTACAATGATTTAACACTTCAGTCCATGTTATAAATTTCACAATCACACCTTGAAATGGTGTGCTACTGTCTACAAAATGTCAAACATTTCTGCTGATATTATGAACAATAGAGTCAGCTGTCAGATAGCATCAAATGAAAGAGTCAATTTCAGGATCAGGCTAGGGTTAAGGTCATGGTGATCCTCAAATGGATTCAATTAGATGGTGCCATTGGACAACAACTTCCTACTGGGTCCAGTGTGCCAACATTTGTGTGTGTTTGCACACCTGTTATAGTCACAAAACTGAATCACAGTTGTTTTGTCCTGTCAGAGGCGGAAGTGTACCATGGAGTACATAGTTGGTGGACTGTTAGACATCAGGGCAGCCTTCCACTTGCATATTCATAATCATGATTGGTGGATCACAATCCTAGTTTTGTCTCTAAGCATTGTTGGTGGTGATTAAAACATGGTAGTCACAGACTGAATATATTCAAAGTACAACATTTTTCAAAACCACCACAACAACAAAAATTATATTCTTTCCATCAGTCTTGTGGTAAATTTATTCATGCATGTACCATCTTCAATTCGAAAACAAAGAATCTTTGTCTTCAAAATGTGAAACCTCTTGCACACTACCACTGAGGGCTGTCATCACATGTAGATAACTTGGTACTTTTGTTCACAGCCTCAATATCAACAGTGCAGTCATGGGAATCACCCTCAAGATTATGCAAATCAAATATATCCCATAATGCATGGTTGTTATGACTTTGAACGTTGAGACATCAATGGATGCAGAATGGTGTGCCTTACCCATTGCAAATCCATCATCAGTGAAGGCTGCACCAACTTTGTTCTTCTTGTTTAATTTCTCTTTACAGCTGATGGAATATTCCACAAAGTTCAATGTCTGAAATCAACAAAGTTGGAAAGCAAATGAAAGGAAGAGGGCAATAATGAGATGTCTGGTTTAAGTGTTTGCCTATCCATATTTGATGAAGTCTGATTTACAAATGCAGACACTATACTTACCAATGGTGGCAGAATCATGTAGAAATTTCGGAGATGCATGTTCTTTGGGTTCCTGAATTCAGATGAAAACACATCCACCAACATCTAGGATAAAAAAGACACCATATTAACATACTCAACATACATACTGTAACATACTCAACATACTGTAACATACTCAAGTTCATTGAATAATTATTTGCTGTCAAATGGACTAACAGTAATAGAAATTTGACAAGCAAGCCTTCACTTATTTGTCTTGAACTGTCATGACGTGAAATAGTTTCAGATATGTGCGTTATCAGTGTATTATTCTGTAACATAAATTTAATCTAGGTTTGCAGCCAGACATACCCACCTTGAAGTATTCAGTGCCTTCAGCAAAGTTCTTTGTTAGGTTGTTGATAACTGCATCTAAATTACTGTGGAAAATATCAACAAAAATATCTCTGTATTATTTCTTGTTTCTAAATTCACTCTTTTATTTTGCTGTGGCTCAGCTGAGGATTTTGTTGATTCCTTTTTTGTATCTTGTGTGTGTTGGATGGTACACCTATTTACCTGTAGTTGGTCCAATCTAATCTCCAGAAAAGACCAGATCTCTGCCACACTGATGTGGCAGACAGAAGCAATATGAATGATATCCAAAATTAGCACATTTTGCAAAAAAGAATGCAAACCTTCTTATATCTAGGCACATGAATAGATGGCCCTCAAACTTCAAACATTTCTGAGCTATTCGGAGTCCCTTCTGAGTCTTGCAAAAATATTGATAATCTGACCCTTCCATCACCAGAATTTGGTAGAACCATAAAGTTTTCTTTGGAAAAGTAATATACCACTGTAGGGGCTGGCCAAATGGGATGAAAGATTTATTGATGTTCTGCTGGACAGACACTGAAAGTGAATGTGTTCTGCTATTACTTGGCTTACAAATACTACATGACAAATCAGCCATTCACTGTTCAGTGTAAAACTATAGACAGTATCACTTCTACAGTATAGGGTAAAACAAATGGCAAAGTTTCACAAACCTTTTGTCCCATAGCATAAAATACTGTAAGTATTCCATTAAATGGCAGTTTATTGCTTGAGATTTCAGCAATATAGCAGACCTTACTCCATAAAACAACTGCAGGTGACAGTATGGATGACAAGAACATCTGTTTCAAATATTGTCACCGCACCATAGAAAAGTTGGCTATAGACTGAGTTGTGGGGTCACGACCTCTGCAGGTTAAGGTCATGACCTTAGAGTAATATTACCTGTATTACTCACTGAAATGGTCATAACAATCTTGGAGACAGAGAGCGAGCAAGGTTTCATATTTCTGGACCTCACCAAGTGTAATAGTTGTGAAATTGATTAAGTTCATGATACTGCTGAATTACGATGTCTACCAAGGAAGAAACATTCTATCCACTTTCAGTTGGGACAGTATAGGAGGGAAGTCAGATTGTCGATGGAAAAATAGAGGGGAGCAATAAGATCACTCTGTTGGAAGAAATTTGATATTCTTTTATCTACTGGGCACTGACCATGAATTCATATTACTGTACATGAAATGTTTTACTTCCAAAACATAGGCATATCATTTTAGGGGAATTTGGTACATTTAGAAAAGTCTAAGGAAATGCCCTTGCTGGTAAGCTGGTACAAACAATCCACTATGCTCTGTACAGTCTTGTTGACGTCTTTCTCTACCATGCCTTGGATCTGTACTGTTACAGTGACAGCAATAATAAAACTGATTGTTCCTGCTCCTTGATAGCCTAGGAAACATAAAAAATGTGGCTTTGCAATCAGGTTTGTCCATTGCAGATGGAGCATTCCATCACAGGATGGTGCATTCTTTCTGCAATGAGACTGTAATGAGTAACAGTCTTCAGACTATAAACAGCTATATATGGTGATACCCCCCTGTGTCTGCCTTGCTACATAATGCCAAAATCCCAAGTACATCCATATCCCCATTAGCCCTTGCCACACTTGGTTCTACAACACTGATCTGCAGTAGTCTCCAAGCCAGCCTCTGTGTTGTGGACAATGGCGTTCGCAATCATTCTGCTTCTGTGTGTGTTCCTTGGAGCCACATCCGCTGAGATGTCTTGTAAGATTACCTGTGATGACCAAGGAATAATTGAGTATCCGGCTGAACAGGGCGGAATCTCTGTCATCCAGGGTCCACCTGGACCTCCTGGATTTGATGGACCAAAAGGAGAGAAGGGTGATGCCGGCACCTGGACCAACAACAGGGTTGCTTTCTCTGCTGGCCGTGGTGAGGCCCTGGGACCCATAGCACGAGACACAGTCATTCAGTACAATCACATATTCATAGATATTGGAGACAGCTTTGACAGATCCACTGGCGTTTTCACCTGCATCACGCCCGGCGTTTACGTTTTCCTGGTCAACGTGCAGAAAAGGTCTGATACACACGACACCTACGTGGAACTGATCAAGAACGGTCGCCTGCTACTGAGCATCCACGACAGCAAAGGAGATTACCTGGACACATCAAGTAACAGTCTAATCATCAATGTGGAGAGAGGAGACAGGATATGGCTTCAGCTAGGACAGGGATACATTCTTTACAGCAGTGAAGGAAGATACACTACATTTAGTGGATACTTGATCTATCCTGAGCTTTAGATGACACTCACCAACTGAAGGAGGGAAAAATCTCAGAATCACACAAACCACTGTATTCTGCTGTGATCTAAGGCAATCAATGCTGTGAGTCTGAGGAATTCAAGATTTGGGAAACTAAATGAAATTTGGGCTACAAGGTTGTAAAAATGAGGAAAACAGGATTTTATCTGCTTTGGGAAATCTAATGTATAGCAGAAACAACGGGACTTACACTATGCAGTATTTGGATAAAACCTGCTGTGAGGAAGCGATGCATTACATTTCAATGTTATTTGATACAAGAAGCCTGTTTGACTTTTTTAGGGTTGTTCTCATGAACTTTTTATACACTGTGATAAGACTACACCTGCTGGTATTCATTAGACTAGTGTACATCATGTGTTTATACATAGTCTGTGTCTAGCTTAGTTTTGATGCCATATAGCATTAGTGGAATCACACTACTTCCATTTCGGATCCACACTTTTACACATATTTAACAGAATCAATGTATTTACCTTACATAACAATATTATGAATTGTTTGAAACGTGACTTTTATTTCCAGGCCAGTCCATTTTCGTATCGTCTTATAGCTGAATAAAATGTTCAATTCTGAACTGTTAAACCAACCATGCTTTAACTGTGTTTGTGTTGTTGGGTTTTTTTTGTGAGGTGGGTCTGCTTGTTCCTTTGCCTTTTGAAATATTTTGATTGTATGCTAATGATGTTTTCTTTTGCATTTTAACATCCGTCCATCATTTACAATAAATCAACTTGGAAACCAAAATGTTTATCAAGCTTTATTCTGCTTATGTCAGAAAAAAATGAACAATTTTGTCTTTCAGTAATGAAGATGATTTCAAAAAATGTGTTCAAGGATTTGTAGATTCTGAACAAGAAAGAAGATTTGTTTAACACAGCAATTGCAAGGTGCTATTCAAAGTAAAACAGGCAAATTACCAGGGACACTATTCAAAGTAAAACAGGCAAATTACCAGGGACAAAGTGATCAAAAGTATCACATACACAGGGATGTAGCAAAGTGCAGGGGTGGATGACAACATTTCAACAGCTGGTGATTGAATGGGTGTGTGTGTGTGGGGGGGGGGGAGGGGTGTGCAGAGTGAATGAACGGGAGGGATGGGAGGCAGGAGGTATGAAAAGGCACAGAAAGCTGTTTTGCTGGCTATCAGCTTGCATCCACATCCTTGGAAAGTTCAGTGTTTAAGTTTCTCTCACTGTTTATGAGTAATGTGTTTTGAAATCTGGCAAGCTTTCAATTTGTACAGAAGTATCACTGCCAAGAGCAGTGATACTCTACAGGACTCAAGACTTTGCAAGGCATGATATACAGATCATGTCATAAATCACCAAGTGTCACTTATTGGTATCGTACTTGTGGATTACATTACAGTGTATTCACTGTTGATTCTTTCTCTGCTTTCACTGATGTACACTATTATTGACAGCTGAAATCAAACCAGCCTTCCAGGCCGTAGCAATGACACACCCTGTGGAATCAGATACACATTCTGCTTTTGCTGGCATACTACCCAGATTATTTCATAAATCAAAGACAGTGGCTTGACTGTGCTCATTAAACTGTCGGAAGTAACTCCTGGTAGACTACTCTGCCAAAACACACACTGTGTTCAAACTGTTTTATGGAATGCACCGTGGTCATTCACTCCTTGCTGCTAGACCATCCTATTTACTCAGGACATCAAACTCCAAACTGTTCTTTACCAGTGGTGCAAACTTCATACTGATCATGTAATGATTCCGGGATTTTTCTAAACCATGAGACTTAGCAATGATACACAAGACTTTGATCTAACACACAAACAGCATTTCATAGGACATGTATTACTGTAAGCTGACGCGGAGAAATACCTGGAAATTTTTACGTAACAGAGAGCTCAGTAATCTTGTGAGTTGGAGGATAGACTGATTAGCCATGATGGAACTTGATTCATTTACACAACCAGAATATAAAAACTTGTTGTAATACTTTGCCAAAGAATACTTCAAGCTATTCTCCTTCACTATCAGAATGAAATTTAGGGGTTCTCCTGCAAATTTGTAAATGAAAGAATATGGTGATTTTCAAGAGTCAAAATAGATGACATTTTCTCTCAACTCTACAGCAAAACCATAGTTTTTCATTTTCCTGATACACAAGAAGTAAAGACTTGTTTTGTGCAATTTTACAATTAAGAAAAATTGTAAGATTTTTAGCATGAAAATATGTTGCTATGGCACATTTTGATGAAATGCCTCCATTTTATGTTGTTAGATCAGGGTTGACTGACATGATTGCATTCAGCAGATGATAGGTAAAACTGAGGGTTTAAAATTGCTGTGTACACAGCACAGTTGGATCTGTCCCAAGGACTAGAGTTCTCATGGGTGCAAATCAATGAAATATGTTTCTGATCAATGCATACTATGCATCCAACAGAGTACCAGAAAAGGAGGCAAAGAATGGTGAGATCAGAGTCAAAGGCAAAATTAATGTCAAGGTCACTATGCTTAAAAAATTCAAAATGCAATAATTGTGTTTAATCTTCGGGAAGTTTTCTTTTCTCCTGAAGATAAGACATCTGCTCTGTTTGTTTCAGGTATGGATAACTTTCTCATCAATGGTAATTGAATTAACCTAGGCTTTTGTACACATAGATGCTACAACAAATTCCTCCCCCCCCTATAAATGTTGTTGGTTAGAAGTATTGATGTGTTTTTGAGTAGTTCAGTTAACAGGAAACCAATCAGTGACTTGGTACAGGTAATGAATTTAATAGTTCTTAACATTGCCCAGTGAAGTTGTAAGCTGATTTACCGAGCTGCAGACTTGGCTTCTGATGACATACTTTCCTCTGTTACCAATTCTTCAAAATTCACAATGTCTTCTAAATCAGGAACAAACCTGGCAGTAATCAACAAATCATTATAAAAAGCTATGTATATGAAATAACCTGGTAAAAACTAACTGTCTGCGTTATGGTAGTAGAAATTAATAACTTCCTACCTTAACTTCAAGGTCACATACAACATGCCCCAAATTGAAAATCATAAAATATCCAACAATTTATAGTTATCCAGTTGAACACTGTCATACAGAACATCATTGGAAACTGACAAAGATTGCCTTCATGATACTTTTGCCCCATGCACATTATGAATACGGTACACTTGCATAGCCCCC
Organism: Ptychodera flava; assembly: GCA_001465055.1. NCBI lineage: Eukaryota > Metazoa > Hemichordata > Enteropneusta > Ptychoderidae > Ptychodera > Ptychodera flava. Next base: position 92,841 of record LD344480.1, on the reverse strand, counting down.
ATGCACATCATGAATACACTTGCATAGCCCCCATGCACATCATGAATACACTTGCATAGCCCCCATGCACATCATGAATACACTTGCATAGCCCCCATGCACATCATAAATACACTTGCATAGGCACACAATTAGTTGGTAATGGTGACACAGTCTATTTTTTATTGTATGTAGTATTTGGTTGTATATTTACCTAATTGCATTGCTACAGCAGTGAAGTCCACCAGAACGTATCATTCGTATGTAACCCATGGCATTACCTGCAAATGACAACAAACTATTGTTTTGGTTTTGATTCTTCTACCTTTATCCATTATGGTTCTATGTGAGTCTGTAAGACATGATATTCTTCCATTTGACAGAATAATCAATTGCTAGAATACAATGGAAAGTATTTCACTGCTAACCCACACTGTGTTGATTAGTTTGATTTCTATGATAGTACCACCACATACTATATGATAGTCAAAATGTTTTTCCCAATACTGTCTGACAAACTGCTGTGAGATGACATTGGAATGCCAGACCTTTTCACCCCGGAGTTCCTGTTTACCCCCCTGATTTTCCTTTGGTATTGGTATGGTCTACTGGACCACACAACACAAAGGGAACATTATAGTGTCAAGGGGACTACAGATGTGATATATGGCAAGAGAATGTGCAGAATAGAGATTTGAATATTGCAGGAAGAAAACTTCACATAGTGTACAGTTACCATGGTCTGTTGAAGGTTAATAGATTTTGATAACTACAAACACACCATGAAATCAGACCACACTGCACATGTCAAATGTTGACTTTTGTCTATAAACAATGATGGAACAAAGGCCCATCACGTTGAAGCATTGTGATGATACGGTTTGGGCACTGAGATGGATTCTTTTAGTCTCTGTGAGTGCAATTTGATGTAAACATTGGTCTTAATTACTTACCTATCTGACTGATCAGTGTTCTGAATTGATCCAAGTAACTCTGGCCATTAGGAGTCAAACCAAGCTTACGGATACCACGATTGAATTTCTCTGCTCGGTCGAAGGGGTACATTTGATCTGACAGTGCATGGTTCTCACGGAAAAAACGGAGATCCTTGAGAAAAAAATCAGCAAAACATGAGAATAGGCAAGCGCATTCATAATATGACAGCAGTGAATTAAACTGTGTTTCACAGTGGTGTACAATCTTTTCACTGTTTTGGGAAGTTGGAAACAATCTGTTTATCGGGAAAGACATAAACACACTATGAGATACTGATGTGAATACTGTACTTCAATACCTGTACCAGTTTTACTGTACCATTACGGTGCTACCAATGATGATAACAGTCAATTATAAACACTGACAAGGTAGTTACAAGAAAGATTTGAAAAGTAGATTTTGTTGTGATAAAAAATGTCACCAGATAATAAAAATTGGTCACTCATTGTATGTAAACTGTTACTGTAATTTCAGCACTGATTAATTTTACTAAATCCTTGGCACAATTAAACTGACAATACATTCACGCTTGTCAATTGTATTACTCTTTCATTGAAAAGATTTGATAAAACATGTTCATTATATGTGCTCTTCCCTGGGCATGTATTTATAGAAGAGCTGGGGCAATGAGTTGAAGGATACGTAAGAATTGTGAAAACTTCACACTGACTCACGTGAGTGTAATATCATTAGCTTGCAAATTTATCATGAATAAGATATCCTACCTTGATAAGTCTGGATTTGATGTGTTCATCGTACATGAATTGAGAAAAGATGAAGAACTTCTTGCGTAGAAACTGATAGGTGAAGTTGACAGTGGTGTTCATGATACCTGTGCCATGGGTACGGATTGAGTTGGCTATGTGGCGGATATTGATGGTGTTCAAGTGTTTGTTGTTACTGGATCTCTCCACAAAAATCTGAAAAGTCCCCAACAAACACACAAATAATCAAATAAAGAGTTTTGGAATTTTGGTCCTTGCTGATGAAATTCATACATCATTTAATTGAAGGATCAGTGCTGAAAATATTCTATGTAACTGAACAGTCAAAAAACCCTGGGAGAATATCAGACAAAATGTTTACAATAATATTTTGTAAAAACTTAAACTATGATAACTTTTCCTGTATGAAGTCTGCATGATGCCCATCAGATATTTCCCAAAGGTTATGAATTCATTACAAACATAATTTACTGGGACTGACTCTTCATATATTAATTCTGGAAAAGATGAAGACTACTAACATTTCAGGTTAGGGATACATTTCAAATACAGGGCAGAAAGCAGCCTACCTGGTTATTCAGGTTGTACAAATACTTGGAAACAAAGACATGAATGTTGCGCATGATTTCCAACACATCTAAACCCTGTGGGGGAAAAATAAAGGAAATAGAACATGGTAGTGAAAAAAGACCAAACAAGTCTAGAGAGAGGAACTAAAGTTTGCTCTCAAAGTGGCTCTCAAAGTGAGTTGATGATATTGGTTGATATGATAAATAATGTTTTCTTAAATTGTGAAATGAACGCTGCATAACAATTGTGCAGTAGATATGTACATTGACTACTCTTGAAAAATCAGAAGGTATGTATGCTTTGTAAGAGCCTGAGTTGATGATTCTTGCCTGAGTGATGGAAAATTAATTCTCAGAAAGAAAGATGAATCTTTTAGAGCTTTGTACAAGGGTGGGCCTATGAATGACCCTCTACAGGGACATCATTATAAATCATTTCAGAAAAGTCACCAATTGAATAATGACAAGAAAACAGCACAGATGTACCAATCCTCAGCAACGGAAGGGTTTGATCTTGATTGTTAGTACCAGGTACTTTTCTTCTTGCAATACTGCTCCAAACTCAATTGAAAAATGATTAATTTTTTACCACTGGTTACCACCTCACCTGTTCCAATGTCTGACTTGGTAGATGAGACTCTGTCATTCTGAGATTATACTTCTCTGAAGCAAGGTTCCTCATCTCAGCATACGTCTTCCAATCATGTAACGCAACTGTATTCAGGTTATAAAATGTCTTTTCCAAGTAGTGGGTCACATGAGCTGTAAAAGTATGAAAACCACCATTGGTATGGTAACCTCTATGCTCCAAGCATGGTGTCGAACAGACATTATAGAAGAAATGATTTCTCATTGCTGATAACATGATGTTATACTAGTAAGGAAAGATAACTCTAGAATGTATCATTAGACCTTGAGAGGGCACCTTCAAAATGGACAATGATCTGTAGAGTGAAAGTTGTTGAAAAAATGTAATGCCTAAAAAAATATGTTTTTTGTGTTCTGTGAAAAATAGAGAGTTTGCATAGTGTGCCAACAGTGACAGAAATACAAAATCTTGTGAAGTGAAAAAAAAATTGCACACATTTGCACCACCTCTGAAGATCTAATTGTACAACTCTGAAGCCTTGTGCTATGAACAGTTTTGACTCACAGAAACTACTGACAATAAGTAAAAATAAAATGCATTCACATTTTGTGATTTTCAATTCAAAGACACCAACATTAATGACACACAGTATGAAGCAAAGTTTGAGTTTGTTGAAAACCTGACTCACCTTTAATGTCAATGGATTTGTCAAAGAAGCGGATGGGTCTTAGGTTGATGAAATGTGACAAGTCTTTCATTCCAACTTTGAATGGATTCCGGTCATCTAGTTGAAGGTGGTTATGGGTGGACAACCTCAAATCAGTCTCAACATCCCGGCAGAGTGGAGCTAGCAGATGCTGAAACAGAAGGAAAACTCACACACTATTTGACTTTCAACTTGACAGAATCCATGCTATGGCACTGTAAATGATGTTGTATTTCTGATACTGCACAATAAAAAGCCACAAGCTACTTGTTTTTCACAGTTATAACCTATACCATTAAGTTATCAGATCCTGTAGGAGAAACATGAAAAGTGTCTTGTACCTAGTGTGCCCTCCAAACTGATTTGAAGAGTCATTGAAAGAGTGTTTGACAAAAACTGATTTCACATATTGCATATAATGGTGTTGGGCTGATCATGCAAGGATAATTTCAGAAATTCGTAAATTGACTCAAACGGTTCACTCAAAGTTGGCAGGCATGCCGCTGGGTTCACTCAAAGTTGGCAGGCACACCGTTGGGAACTGTGGTGTTGAAAACTCACATCATTGGTCTGAGTCATGACTTCTTTGTTGTATGCTTCCATGAGTACATCTGGTGATGGAAGGTGTTTGACTTGCTGCATAGGTGGTACACAGTCAGCCAATGCTCCGTACATGTACTGTTGTACAGAAAACAACCAAATGGAATGTTTCAGTGATTGTCTAATATCTGCGGCAGCAATAATAGGTCCTGTGTAAGTACTGCCATGTTTCAAGATCAAATGTTACTCAAAACAGTGAGCAACGACAATATCCAGTGCACTTTTATGTGATCATTTTCAGAATCTTGAAAGGCATAGCACAAATCCATGAGTATTTAAAAGGTCTTGTACAGAAAACAGGATGATAGTGATGGCAAGAAGTTCATTTTCTCCCAGCAGAATTCAAAAGATATCTTTGAAAATGACTAAATAAAAACATTACTGGCATTTCTTTATCAGGGGTAGACAGTATAAAACATACTTTATTTTCTAATGGGTTACTTACATGTATCCTATATGTATCCATGGCATGTTCATACCTATCAGCTAGATAGAGAGGAAATATGACTCTGTGCCAGTACAGGAAACTACACTGACATGTACTGTGTAGTCTGTGGAGAAATCAAACCATCATAAACTTACTAAAATTATAGAGTGACAACTCCAGATTAACTTTGTCACTCCCAGACTTTGGCACAACTCAATCAGGGTAGGGGGGTAGGTGGACTCACATACAATGGATTAAGAATGGAGGGATTGAATAATATTTAGAGTGAGCTACAAGTTATGAGAGTTTTTATATCACATTAAAGAGGCACTCCCAATTGGTAACATTTTTAAAACACATTTTTTTAATGCCAACGGTCGATATTTGACATGGCGACTGTGCCGGGATCGCGAGATATTGATAAAAACATGTCCTCAAAAAAGTTAAAGTTTGAATTCCGGTGGCCCACCTGAATTCAGCTTCCGAACAGAGAACGTTCGGCACTGGGGCCATTGTCAGCTAAGCTATGGAGTACGAGTCTACGCTGACGCCGCTGTACGCCACAGCAGTACCACTCGCGTCGGTGAGCGGTCATGTCCCATGGGAGAAAGCCGAGTCCTACTGACTCGGCAAAAAAACGATAAACAAAGTTTGCTGATTCCACCAGAATTTCGCATAGGTGACTAGCACAGATAGGTGCGGTTGATACATAGTATGCATAGTAGCCGCCGCGTGGTATGAGCGCATACCATGCGGCGGCCACTATGTATCGAACCACACGTAACTGTGTGGCAGACGACAAAATGTAGTCATCAGAGGCAACTAATATTTTACACGTAAAAACTGATATCTATGTGGTATTGTTTAAAAATTTAATACAACTGATTGAGAATAATGAAAACGACAAAAACTAAGGAGCAGTTTTAAAAAAGAATTACCAGAGGTAAAGGCATTGATAATGATGTATAAAGTCATCGCAGTAGGTAAATTAATTGTGTCATTCGAACGTTTTTGGACTCCTTAGAACATCGTCAATCAGCACAACAACACACTTTCGGGGGATTTCGGTTCATAACCGGAAACGATCGTAAAACTTCGGGTTGTGAAAAATACACTTGGGAAATGACATGTTTTTATTGATATCTCGCGATCCGCGCGGAATCGCCATGTCAAATGTCGACCGTTGGCATTAAAAAAATGTGTTTTAAAAATGTTACCAAGTGGGAGTGCCTCTTTAAACACTGACACAATCAATGAATATATATATAAAATAACACAGAAAGACTTACTTGTGTCTGAGGTCACATACAGAATCTATCTGTTTCAGAATAGAATAGAAATTGTTCAGCTCATCTTCTCTGAAAGCTTTCTGTAATAACCAAACACATAAAGTCATGCTGTGAATATGTAGACTTTGAGGTTGTTACAGGTTTACACTGGGCTTACACTGTATTTTGTGATAATTATCTGTCCTTCATTGATCAAGAACTTTCCACAACACATACATCATTGACATCAGTAATCATGACATCCTCAGTAATACACACAATCTGCAGTTTGCAATTTCTTGTTCTCTTATTAGTTCTAACTGATACTGACTTCTCACATTATCATGTTTGTCTGTTTTCCTTTGAAAGTTTTATCAAATCATTCAAATTACATTTGAGATCAAGCTGAGAAACAATTTGCATCTTTACACAAATTTCATAAATATTGAACTAAAATGGAATTGGTAAGCATTAAATATCGTACAGAAGTAAGTTAAATCATAAGCATTGGACTATAAACACTGAACTCACCATCTGAGTTGCTACTGACATTCCTAAACGAAGAATTAACCTTCTTTCTTTAGTTCCTGTTTGAGAAAGAGACAGAAGTCAGTTAACCTGGAATATATTTTGTTGAGAAAGGGGACACAACCACTCAAATATGGAATAAAAAATCCTATAGGTACTAGAAATTGACCACTATTCTATTATCTATAGTGACTGACATATATTGAGAAATGGTGGATGGAGGTGATCACCTTACCTGGACCATTGAGAGAATTCTCCACAAGAACCAAAGCTGACAACACATCCTGAAAGCAAAGAAGACAGTCATGATTCAACAATTAACCTGGAAACATACAGTTACCAAATGGGAGTCTCAAAACACCATAATTCTTTAGTCAAAAGTCTCTACAGCTTGACTAGAATGACTTATCTCTGGTCATAAAATTTTTATCAATATCTTTATGGATGACTCTAGGTTTTTAACCCTTTCACCACCATGGTTTGGCCGATCCCATTGTTATCAATGGTGGTAGTGGACCTGTTTACAGGGAATTGGGGGTGAACAGGTTAAATGCCTGGCATTTACTCATCCTGTTTGCAGTAGATGCTGAACACTTACCAATCTTTTCTCACTGTATTTCTTGTCAGAGATGATTCGTTTCTAGATGAATAAAAAAAAGTTGATTATAGAACCAATCCAATTTTAGATTTTTTAGAATCAGGAGTCATTACACTGATAATCAAAACAGTAAACTTTGTTTCTACTTTGTCTTGCAAAGATATACTAAAATGCTTCATCACAACTTGCTGTACTTGTTTGTCAATATTGATATCAATCAAACCATAACATCATGTCAGATGGCTGGCGTTACACAGACTTACCTTGGCAGTGCCAATGGATGCTAGCGCCATAAACTGCAGGTGCTGTAAGATGTGGTTAATGGTCTCAGCTATCAACATGGTACGATGATGAAATGTATACTGTATGGACTGCAACAAGATACACAAACAAGTAGAGGGAAAAATAAAGGTACTGTACTGGCCAAAACAGAAACCATAAAACTATTTATATTGCAAAGGTTGGATAAAGAGTAAATGTTACATGAAATGAGTATGTACAAAAAACATACATTCACATTTCAAGAGACCTTAAAACAATTTTTCAAACAAATTCATGTTTGACCTATTTATATATAAAATTGAAATTGTACTATTCGTGTGGCAAATTTAACATACCTTAAGCATCTCAATAAGTCTACACATGGAAAGTACTGCAGTTCGTGTCATTGGCCGGTTCATGGTTACATGGAGATTCATGACTGTACGTATTAGATGACTGATGTTGTAGGCATACATCAAACCCTGTCAGAGAATTAGGACAAGTTGAAATAACTTTGACAGTGTGTACGGAGATATAGTGAGAGTACAAACAAGTTCATTTCTGTTTGTGAATATATGGAACACCTTAATTGAGATGAACTGATACAAATGCTAGCCCTCTATGTGAAGGGATTATAATGGCTAGATCAATAAGCAAGGCAATAGAGGATGCAGGAATCAAACTAGGTCAGAGGCCATATCTATTCTACATTTTACAGAAACTGGTCAGGTCAATCCAACATAGATAAGTTGATTACATATATCGCATCAATGTTACTTTCATTTACGACATGTTTAATGTCAGAACCAAATTACAGGTAATTCTATCAAAATAACTGACCAACTATCAACTAGCACCATGAAAATGTCCTACTTCTATCATCGCTTACAAAATTTCAATGAAATCAATCTAACCTGTATAAATAAGGTGCATCTATTGTTGAGTTCCTGCACCAACGTCTTGCCTTTGCTCAAGTTGGATTCTATCTTCACCATCCAAGACGACACAAGCATGTGTAATTGTTGTACATCCCTGAAAGTTGCACCAACACAAATAATGACAAAGATAAATTCTTTTCTCCTGGTTTACAAATTATAATGTAAACGTGACTCACTTCCCATGTTTATGTGTGAAGAGTGTATACATGTCAATGGTGCACATCCGATGGGTGATATACAATGGCAAAGTGTTAAGTAGAAGTTGACATGGCACAGCTTGGTAATATTGTACACTTTGTCTGACACAAATCTGCATAGTAAAATTTGATGTACGTCTGCACAGCATCATTTGCATAGTTGCTGAAAGCATGGTACTATTTGTAGGGTATACTAGAAGTTTTATTTTTATGGTAAGAATCTGTCAAGCACAGTTTGTTAGGTAATATTCTGCATGCTACAATTTGCATAGCCATGGTAAATATCTGCGTGGTATAATTTATACATGTAGTGTACCAGTCAATGTAGACAATATGTGTAATTACAACTGTGTTCTGTGGCAGTCTCTATTGTAAAAGTACATTTTGGAAGATTATAACATGTAAAAGCAGGGATGTAGAAAATTTTCGTTACAGGTGGCAAAAATTAAAGTATAGGCGGTTACAAGTGATATATCTGCACATAAATTTTGTGCACAGTGTCCTGATTTTTTATAAACACTAAATTTTCACAGCTGGCAAATTTTAGCTGACAGCCGTTTGTTTTTGCTAGCTGCCGGCTATTTTCTCCATTCCTGAAAAGGATAACCCATAATGACATACTGGTAGTCATGGACACAAGTCTGTATGGTTCTGGTATAAGTTTCTGTGGTAGCTTACCTGACCAGAGATTGACTCTTCTGTTGTAGGAAAGTTAACCTCTGTTGCTGGGCAGCTTGGAGGGATTTCTTATCCAGCACTTTACTGATATGGGGGGACAGCCTCAACATCAGAAAGTCATCAGCAAACCACATGATGTTACCAATCAGATTAATAGCTGGAATCTGGTGACAAGAGATTTATATAACTTATTTCCAATGTCTTGCAGGTACTGTTAAGTAGACATTTGATTTATGATGGGAAATCTACAGAGTGCTGCTGTGTAGAGAGGCATCTTAAATTGCAATCAACATGACAAATGAGGTTAGCCTTTTTGCACCACAGTTTTGATACCTCCCCCTGTTCTGTATGACATGTTGTATCTTTAACACTTTCACCAACATGGTTCAGCCAAAACCCTCTGTTGTGAAAGGTGAGTGTGGATCTTGTTATAGGGAACTGGGGTGAATAGCTTAAAGATGGATTGGGGTAACATTGGGGTAGTTGGACAGACTACAAATGTCTACATTGGGTACAATGAAGGGCAATGCTAAACGGTCTATGGGATTAACCAGTATGAAAGGTAAATCATGCTTATCTCGCAATTTTGATGTCCTATAGTCTGTAAAGAGCTTATGTCAAGGAAGATGTTGTGTACTAACTTATAAATACAAATATTTTTAAACCTTACCAGATGCTTAATGTCAGTTATCTTTCCCACTATATTGGAATTTTTGATCTGTCATGGCTCTTTCTGATTTGAATTGTACATTTTCAGCACTATTAAAACTGTATTACATTTGATGATTAGTCTAGTGAAATCCATGATTTATTGTGCTATTCAACACACCTTTTTGTAAACATCCCAGAGCATCTTGAACTGTTTTTTATCAATAACACGGAAGATTTGAAACTGAAGAACATAGAGAGCACAGAGTCCAACATACTTCAAACGCTGGTCAGTTTCATTGTTTTCACCTGCAAAGATCAAATATGATTGCGATAGTATTCTGAAATGTAGCATGATAAGTGTAGTGACACTGAGAACTAATTATATTTGTCTTCTAAAATCTCCCACTGAGAACAAAAAACTTTTAATACTGGAGTAAAAAATATTGAGCCAAACTTGCCTGCATAGTTATGCAAAATGATCAATACTGATAATTAACATGAAACAATTAAATAATTTTATAAAGTACCCACATAAAATGTTCATTAGAGAGAAAATTTTGTTCAAATATGATAGTTTTAATGAATACTTGAAGGCAACCCAAGATAAACTAATTTTGATTGGAATGATTGCTTTCTTGCTAATTAACCGTGAGAAAATATGCAAGAGGGAAATCTATCAATTTTATATCAAAAATAAATTTGATGATATTAGACTTACCAAGACGAGGCTCTATATATGAAAAGATACTGCGAATGTTGAAGGCAAACTCCTCAGCAAAGGCTGCATTCTTTGACACAAACACTGTGTCATCAAAGTTCTGCTCAATGCAATTCTGTGTGGGATAAATTTAAATTCACATATAACTTTTATAGTGCCAGTATCCAATTGATATATAGTAAAAATAAATTCAACATGGGTGTGTTACAGACTTCTGTGAATAGTTAAGTAAGTATATTTAGGTTCTATCCAAAGCTGGTGGCTGTAGAAACTGTCCAAAGTTCAAAGGGTTATTTTTACATGGGTACGATCAGCAGCTGAAAAATACAACCACCTCAACAGTTTCGGATGTAGTTTGTCTTCACAATGCAAAAGAATAGGTATTTGGTGCTATGAAACACTCTTCTGACTTCAATACTGATGCTTTGGAAGTATATTCTTAACTTATATTTAATTCAAACATTTCATCAGTGCTAACGTCTCTGTTTTCATAGCTGATTAAGGGATAGCATGCTGTATAAGGCATAATACTGACAGGGTAAACTGTGTCTATCATGGATTGCAAAGTACTGACACACCTGTAATATCATGCCATCAAACAGTTGACCTTCAAGTCTCATCAACAGCTTTTCAAAGGGTCTAAGTTTGTCCTCCTGAATTCCAAAAGTTGATGGGTTGTGACGTACTGACTTCAGCATTCTGTGATGGCAATGATTTCATAAAGGAAAGCAAAGTTTAATCACAGCATACTTTTGTTAGCATGTCAAGAATACAAACTCGTATCACTTAAAAAATCAAGTAATTCAGTGGTCTCAAGCACTTGAAAATTTGACTCTAATAGTCATGCAGTGGAAAAGAAACTTGTCATATATATACATGTATATATATATATATATATATATATATATATATATATATATATATATATATATATATATATATATATATAAACCCTTATCCTGCTAAGTCACATGTCACTTCAGGTCAAGTTGGTTAAAACCAATGAGGTAGAAGGTGTCTAATAATTGCAATTTAACAAAGACTTGAATATTTGAATTTGAATATTTGAAGGTCTCTGAAAACATAGATACTGTACACCTGGTGTAACACCATATGGCAAGTAGAAGAAAAGACACACAGGTTTTGGCACAATACTGCTGTTTACTGATTGGGCAGATAGGAAAGTGACAGGCCTGGCAGGATGAGGGTTTAAGAAGTGTCTGCTGATGTCCCTTAAATATCTTGAATTATTGTATGATGATTTAATAAGTGATAAAAATTGTTGGTTGATGTTGTTAAGTTTCTGATTGTTTCTCTTGATCTAACAATCCTTGCTCATTGTAAGATCTACTACTCCATGTACATGGCACATGCAAACTGTTTGTACAAAAGTTTTCAGATCTCTGACAGCTTTCTAACATTCTAGATTTTACTGAAGCATCTCATTGGATGACATTAGTGATTTCAGACAAGAGAATCCTTTGGCATGCATACATTCAATTTCCTAGCTTTATGATAAAATGGAGTATTCTATACTATGATAATATTACAAAACTCACCGTTTATAGAGTATCCAGTGGTCTTTGAGAGTGGCATGGTTGACAATAATTTCATCAAGAGTTATCAACACAGTCAGCAGCTCTCCTAGATGTTCATACACAGTCTGAGGAAAACAGTCCATGTTTCATGTTATTTCTTGCAAATATGCTATATGCAAAAACTTAAACAATTTTACTATTAAAACTTATGTTTGTGATTAACAATTACCACATATGTGAAGATTCCGGGATGCAAGTATAATTTCAACATATGAAATCCTGCACAATTTGAAAAAGTCTGTTGCCAGTAAGTTGTCACTGCAACAAATACAGAGAACCAAATTGACAATATTGAATAACACAGTATGAATCTCACTTTCATTGTCACTGTTCAAAACAATCAATTCTGAGTGTAATACTAGAACACTATTCTGCAATATTTTTACTGACTCAATCAAATTACCGATGACATAACTGCTCTGTTACACAGGTAAGACAGAAGGCAGTATCAGTAACTAAATTTCACTTGTTGATAAAAGTTTATTGAGTCACTTCTTTGGGAAAACCTGAAGTTCAAAATATCGCAAAAGTTACAATAGTCAACTTATCTTGGTTGTAAAACAGTAGTTGGTGAGATTCATATTTATAATGATGGCACCACATAGTAAATAAATCATTGGGTAGCACATTTGCACAACGCCCTCTGTGTTGATAACCATGCTACTGTAACATAGACTAAGATATCAAATATGCACAAACATACAATCCACACACTCCACTCAATTAGATGTATCCTCAATTTACAGAGACTAACCTGGAAGTGTACTTGTGACACGTCTATGATTGGGGCACCCTCTCTGTAAAGACAAAGGGGTGCAAGGTATTATGGTATAGCTAACTCAAGACTTTTCAAGATGTGCTGGACTTTTCCTCCACAGTACATGAGTGCTTCTGACTGCCTCAGCCAATGTACCTTAACTCATGAACTCTTCTCAAATCTAGTACATGAAAAGTGTAACTTGTTTGGAGAGGGGGACAGAGAGAACTTTGTTGTGTCAAAGGTTGGTCACGGAAAACCAGTTGGGCTGAAGAGATTACCGGTACAAATGTTGGTACAGTATCTGAGGTACATTTACCTACGATGAACCTAAGCAGATCATAGGGCAGATTTCTAACCATTAAAACAGATCTTTAGGAGAGGAGAAAAAGTTTGAAAAGTGAGCCAGCTAATCGTGACAGTAACCGTAACATTGAAATTGGTACAGAGAAACAGGAAATTGTGAAGGTATAGTAAAATGGTAGAATGTTCATTTAAGTCAGCTTAGCAGAAATATGTTGCAGATTTTGTAGTGAAAAGATTGATATCTAACAGGATAAAGAACACAAAGCAATCATGTAAAATCAAGAATATGTTTCTGTATAGAAATATAGAGGATATATTGCAGGGATAGAAATACTTTTTTATTTCTTGTGGCAAAAGTTTGCTACCGGATACAAAATCAGGTGGCAATTATGAAAAATCTGGTGGCAGTTTAACACATCATGTGATCAGTAAAATACAACATTTTGTCATTGCCACATACTCATTCTAATTTATAAATTCTTGAAAATATATGGTGAGTACACGTCACAAAAAATCAACCCATACTGCAGGCCTCGAAAAAAATTTTTCAAACTTACCAACCGTGGGACACGTGAATTTCACTTGCCCGACAGGAAAAATTACTTGCCATAAATTTCTAATAACTGTACTAGTAATTTGTAACAGAAAGCAAGAGTTTGGCCATATGAAGTGAATTCAAAGAGGGAAAAAACAGATTCAAACATGAACTACATTCTTGTTAAAATGAAGGACTATTACCAAATCTGAAATGTCGCAGAAGAAATGTGAGAATACTTTAGTTTTTTTTCTGTAGATTTGGCCATCTAGAAAACATCTTTGAATTTGGAATTTTTCCACAACCTAATCCAAATTAAAATCTTTGCATAAGAGTAATAAGATTGTGTGATTTACAATGTGCATGGCTGGCAGCTGCTCTTTATTATCAAGCTGAGATCACAAACAACTGCTCTGCTAGTGTTTATCTGCCAATGCATACGCACATGTACATTTGCAACCCTTTTACCTATTTACATGTTTACTCAAAGGGTCCTCAGGCTCCGATGATGATGATGTTGTTGTTTTTATTATTGTTGTTGTTGTTGTTGTTGATAGTATTTGCAGAAAAGAACAAAGTGTGCGCTGCAAAATTCAATACAGCCTAACTATACATGTGCGTTGCAGCCTAACTAAACTATGCGTTGCAAATTCAATAGAGCCTAACTATACATGTGAGTTGCAAATTCAATACAGCCTAACTATACATGTGCGTTGTTGCCTAACTATACATGTGCGTTGCAAATTCAATACAGCCTAACTATA
>LD344480.1:22922-67598 GCA_001465055.1 Ptychodera flava | reverse complement strand
AATGGTAGATTTGATATCGGTCGATAACTCTTCAGGATATTTGGGTTGAGGTCCGGTTTTTTGAGCAGTGGTCGGATGACGGCAGATTTAAAGTGACTGGGCACACTTCCAGATGACAGCGATTCATTGAAGAGATGAGCCACGAATGGAGATAGAACACTGGCAAATTTCTTGACGTAGTCAAGAAATTTGGTATTTATTCACAAAACAATACAATATGCAATTTTATTTTAATTTTGGTGTATTAAATGCTTGCCATGGATGTTGAGGTTGGAATTAAATTCAATATTATAATATTTTACCCATTTTTCTACATATAAACTAAAGGTAGATGTACTTATGGTCATAAAACACAAAAAACATAACGATGTTACAGTTTTGGTAAAAATACCACAGTTTCTGTTCCGATGCACATAATCACATGAAATAACTTGTGAAAGAAAGATTAGGTATTCTGCAATAACATATGTAAGCTAAAAATTCCACAATTTTAACACTGTGTTCCTAAAACATATTGAAATTAAGTACATTTTGAAGTGAAACAGCATAACGCTACTTTTTACAGTTTTTAAAGGCATTTTTGTGGAGGTACAACCAAACCTGCACAATATATGCAATATTTCTTTATGTGACCAAGTTAGATACAATTATTACTATTTATTAGAAACAAATAAGCAATATAATATCAGTCTGAATAGCAGATATATGTCCATAACAAACGAAAATCATCTAGCGCACCCTGATTGTGACTGACCCGTTTACTTATAAGATGATGAACAAAGCTGAGGAGTTTATCACAAAGTTTTCAAGCCTTGTAAGACTTAAAGGAGAAGAATGAATCCTGAATGCATTTATATGATGATCTTTGTAGTTAAATGACTGATTTTTTGTTTTTCAGACAATTTGCATTGTTATTTTAACGCATTCACAGTTATGTAGATTTGTTTTATTTGCGACCTTGTTGAAATAAATTTATCTTTTTCAAAAACAAGAAAGCAGCATCTTGTAGTTGACGTACTTTAGAGATAACTAATAACGAAGTGTTAAAAACAATTTTTATGTGTGGAACCTAACTGGTACTGCCTGCAATGGGGTGAACATATCTTTGTCTACATACTTTAAATAAGGTGCTTAAAGTAAGAAGATTGTAATATTCTTCATAATTGTTCATGATGTAGGTAACAGTGGACAACATATCTGATGACAAAAATTATATTTCCATCTTACTTTCTGAGAAATACATCTAAACCTTAGTTTTATGCAACTCTCGTTGCTCCATGAGTCTCCAAAGAGAGAGAGCTGATAACAACTGAGGCACTGTCATTTCCTTTCAGTGTACATTTCTATAACCTTCCTTTACAAATGACTTTCAGATGTATGAAGACATCAATGAGTTGCTGACAAAGCAATGAAGAATCACTAATCACAAGCACTGATACATACTGTCAAGTTAGCATGTTTTTAGAGGTTCTTTTGGTAATAAAGAAACGATCTTGCCATTTCTTTTTGAAATCTAGCATGGTGACACTTCCAGATACTACATTACCATTGGTATTATCTTACAAGTTACAAAAGGTATGTGATGTTTGCTTTACAAGTAATTGCATGTCACATCCTGGCTGCCTAACCCAACACCTGCCTTACACCAATTTATCGATGTAACAACAATGTCAATGTATCGCAATGTCTTCAGTGTAGTTGCAGTTTCCTACCTTGTTGTCAGTTTTGATCAAGTCCAGCAATGACGTCTGTTCATATGGCAAAAACTGAAAAATAAATTGTGAAAAGTGTCATTCAAAGATGTTTGCATATTTATGAAATGACTGCTGGCAAAATGAGAATACAGCAAAACCATAGGAATGTGGTTTTGATGATGGTTTCAATACATTTGATAAATCCTTCCATACAAATCCTTATCGATCAATGTTATTATTCTAGTACAGTAAAGTTTGTGACAATTTCTTATGAGCTGAATTGCTGTAATATAGCTGTTGGAAAAAACCTGATGTGGTTCTCATGCCAAAACAATACAGCAAGATTTATGCTTTCTGTTACATAGTTTAAACATTGCTGGCAAGTATTTACAGATCAGACATTATACAAAAATTGTGCCAGACAAACCTATGGTACACATCCTCTGAGCTACCGGTATACTGTTGTTGTTTCCTCACCTGCAATGCAATTGGGTCTAGGGTTAGATCCCAGGCATCACCAATAGAATCATCCAAAGCATTTTCTATCTCCTTTAACTGAGTGGCATAATCTTCAAGAAACTTTCCATACTTCTTTAATTGCACCTCACCAACAATTTCTAAAATAACAACCAAAATAAAACTTGCAAGTATATGAAAATATACTCAGGGAGTGCAGTAGATGAAAGACATGCTGGACCCAGTTCAGAAACATGGCCTTTGCCACATGGGCTTCAAAAACAAAGGGTTTTACTTGTTACTTGCTCTACTTGGCCTTGTCCTTACAACCTATTCTTTCATGTCAGTAAAATATCATCCTATGCACTGCTTCGCAGGAAGATAATAAAGTTATTGGCTTTGAATTTGAATGTGAAAAACCCTTGTTATCTATGCTCATATCACTGGTACATTTTTATGAATAAGTACGTATTGCTCTTTGTTCCAGTACATTTTCTCAGCAAAAATCTGTGTCATAATACATTATGATTTTATAAACATGAACAAAATTAATGGTGTCAAGATAAGCAAGGTCATTTTACGATAAAGAGTGACTGCAAATAATGAAGACATTAACTGTAATGGCCTTTTAGTATAGCTGAGGCTATCCAAGGTAAGGATTTTATAATGGTTGTATTACGGCCAGACTTTAATGACATGACAATTTTGAATGTCACCTTTTAACATTAATTACCAGTAGGTGACATTGATGTCAATACTTTGATTGTTTCAATGCAGGACACTCTCCTAATAAAATGATTTGACATCTCTTTTGACAGGGACAAGAGCTTTCGAGCACTTTCACTTCTTATTTATGATTTTTTCCAAGGTATCTAATTGTAGCATATTCACAAAGTTAAAGGGCAGTGGTCGTCGCGCTGCGCATGCTCGTGAGGGAGTCCCCCCTGTTGTAAACATATCCAAGGCTGCCACACTAAGTTACGGATTGACTACAATGGTTGCGAAGTTGCCACTTCTTAAAGCAGCGGCCGATCTGTCACAAGCATTCCCACTTACAAAAGCTAACACGCATTATATTACCATGCCCTGCCCGTCGCATTTTGATTGGTCGAGCTGAACCACAAGACTGACCACAAATACACAGTAATGGTTTGTTTACATACCCTTGAATATGAATAATAAGAATAACAACTCAAAGTATCGTAACTTTACAGCTCAAACGTAAATCATAATCAATCACAAAATAAAATGAAGCACTTGTAGGTCAAGTTGAGATACTTTTTTCTGAAAGCATCTCCGGATTTGCCAATTTTTTAAAGCACGCGTGACAGTGCGTCGCATATTGCTCAGTTTCTGGGGCCCAGTTGTCGTTCGCTCCCGAAATTTTTCAGAAATTTTGACGGTTTTCTTGGGTTTGCTGATAATATAATGGAAATAATAGACTCCGCCCTGACCATTAACGTTTATTTGTGGGCGCGGGCGAGAGGAAAGCCAAATTAACGGGCTTGGCAAGCCTCGCCCGTTAATTTTTGGCTTTCCTCTCGCCCTTGCCCACAAATAAACGTTCATGGTCAGCGCGTCGCTCATTATTTCTATAATAACAGGTCAATCTGATGAATATTTAACAGGAATTACACACTGTATTGAGATCACATGATCATGATTTTCTTGAATTTGGCTCGGCTACTGTAATCGCTAGAGCCTACTTGAGAACACTTACCCGTACGTGTGTTACAGTAATATGCCAACACACTATCAAATGACCAGACCCTAGTCAATGACATCGCTGGCAAAGAGGAGAGCTTATTTCCAGAGGCCCAACAGGAGTCCAGTCGGCAATAATGCAAGTGACAGAAATCTACATAGCTCGCAGAGCAATGCCCGCTGCAGCAGCTGAGCGAGGAGAATCTGTTCTGTGGTCTGCGTGAACGTCAATGTTGAGAGAACTGGGTATATGGCACTCCCCGTTCAGCTGTGGAGAATCCGACTCCACTACAAAGTTTGCCCCCCTTGTGTGGTGCAACCAATAATTCCAAATACAGGTATCAAGTTAAGCGAAGGACCTTTCATAGGTCTTTTTGTGGGGGTTATCTCATTTGAACGAGGATTCAGACCTACCCAACACTCAGGAGGTAAAGTTTGCGTAGCAGCGGTAGGCCTTCACTGGGCCGTTCGATCACTGTCATGACCGTTGTAGTTACAGGATCTCTTGACACGTCCCTATGCGTAACCGTGCAATTTTTCCACCAAATGCCGCGAAAAACCCACTCGTTTTGTCTATTTTTTCAAGTCATTTGACTATTTCTTGCCACCCATTACTAGAAAAGGTTACCGGTAGCTATTGTGATCAACAGTGGGTTGTGAGTCAAGTCTGTCGCGGGGCCGGTACATTGTTGGCCAAGATTCTCTTGTATCCGTGTACGTCAACGCGGTGACAGTTCTCCCTTATCGATGCAACAGCATCTCCCCTGTCCTGCTCTTGCTTACCGATCATTGTGTAATTTTTGTGAGAGGCATTCTGCTTGCTGCTGGCCTAAATATATATACAATGTTGATCAGTATACTGATGTTTTATTGCTGTAATTTACATAGCATTGTGTACAACCAACGTGACCGCGTGTGATCAAACCCCATTTGTCCACCTTAAATTCGTGCAGTAATACATACTCAGAGATTTAATGTGCCGAGTGTATTGTCACAATGTTTGTAACCTTACATGAGTTTAGAAATAGAAGTCACCACTAAAGTTCGTTTCCAATCTTAATATTTTACTGTCACATGATCTTGAGTCTTACAGAGGCATTTACAAATTGAGGAACCGCTTCCATCTCACTCTGATTGAAGTTGAAAAGGCTTTGTTTACAAAAATTTATGTTTATCAACAAAAGAGTCGCGCACACTCAGCGCGACGACCACCGCACTTTAAGTTTAAATTTGCTTACGATAGCCCTAGTAGGCACGTATATGCAAAGTATAATTTGCACAATTGTTTCGTAGTTCCCTTCAATGTACAGTTTGAAAACATTTCAGTTGCAGTAGTTGGCATAGACTCTACTAAATGCTTTCCTTGTGTGGTGTTTTGAAAGAGATTGCCTAGGTCAATTGTTTACGGTTATCTTATTTTCTTGTGCATTGCTTATTTTTCTTTGTATTTCACTGTTACAGTAATGCCCTCAATGACAAATTCCAGATGGATACATTATTCATCTTCTTCTTAACAAATGACAATTTTAACTTAAGGGAAATCAGTACGAAAATGGATCCATGGAATATGAGGCAAGATTTTATCACACTTGGATGCTTGATGCCTTTCCCACTGTGTACTTGCTAAGGCACACCCCACATGAATACTTGTTGAGTGTCTTCCAATTTTGATGGACATCATTCATGAACTTCACAATGAGCCAGAGCCGATGCATCAATCATTAGAGAAAGGTGTTGAATGAAAATCGTCAAGAATAATCTTTAAGTTTCAAGACCACTACTGGTATATTAACCCAAAGATTTAAATCTTGCACCAACCTTTCTTACTCGATGGGTTACCACACATTTACATATATATTGATGTTCTTAGATGGCAGTATTTAGGCATTTGTTTAATCAGTTCCTATTTCAAACTAACAATGTATCAGCTTTGGCTGGTATTTCAGTTGTAAATGGTGTATCTAAAAATTGCTGTCGCACACCGACTTTATGTATAGTTCAAGCCATGGCATTGGTAGGCAAAATGGGTAAAGCTACCAAAACTGTAGTCAAATTGCGTGTCCAGAAACATCCTCAATATTACCCTTGGAGGCTTTGGACTTTTTTGTTGATGCATAATATGTACAGTAGTAAAACAGAAATGCTCTTTTGGCTATATAAATACGCAGATCCCTGAAGTATGTTTTTCCAAAAATCAAGTATTAAAAACCATCAAACCCTAAATTTTTTCCCAGTTTTAAAAACTATGCCTGATTTTGCAAAATTTTTCAGTTTTCCGATTCATCATACAACATTAAAAATATAAACATTTTTTAAATTTTAAATTTTAAAATTTCTTAACCAGCCTACCCATTTCCAAAACTGCGACATGTTTATGGTAACAAAAATATTCTTTACCCTGAATACAAACATGTAGTTTGCTTCTGCTGCAGTGTTGAGGCAAGTAACATTTTTCTCTTCTTGCATGTAAATAATGGAGAAATACAATGAACTAGCTATCAAAACAGAAATCACCTGGCATGACACATGCAATGCATGTGACCAGGGTAAATGTAATTTGGTTTGATATATTTATAACGAAAGTGCTGGAAGTGGAAGGGCATTAGAATGTACAACAGTCGATTGCATGAAGAGAAAATGATAAATATGATAAATATGATTTTTCGGTGGGAGGGGCAGAAATTCAACTCCAATCTCATTTCTCACAACATACATGTACTATGATGTACACAAATCCCGGAAATCTACCTTGAGTAACCAATGTATACATACATTGTTAAACAAGAATGTTTCACTACATCTTATTTCGGTGAAAATTAAAAAAAGTAGTTAAATGACTATATTGTTGATGTATAATCTACACAATTATGTGTAATGGATAATTTTCATTTTCACTTACTCAATGAACCATCGTCAAAGCTGTCGAACTCCCACCCCTTGTCGTCCGCCATTTTTCTAGCGCATGCGCATAGGTGTAAAAGGACTTGTTTGCAACAGTGAATCTACGTCGGCTTGATTTTTGAAAAAACGTTACCTGTCAAATGAAAAGACAATTACTCGTATTCTTCTGAGGTAAAATGACAACATTTATGATAAAGTGGTAGCTGCTAGTCTCAATCAATAAAGATATCCAGAATATGTCGAAGAAATGTGTAAAGAGATGATTGATCGCGTACAGAATTTCTTTACTTGAACATGCCTGGACATCATTTGCGCATGCGTGTAGAAGATTATGGCTAGGTTTTCAAGCTTGGGAGGAGTTTAGGTTTGTTGCTGTAGTTGTGTCGTTTAAATTTCCCTAGTATTAGGACGATGTGGTGATGAAATTACACCCAAGAGCGTGTATGATGTCTACGATGTACTAAGCTAATGTCAGTGCTGTTTTGAGGGGCGAACTTTGCGAAATCTAACACGCGTATTGTTGTTCACTCCGGCCACCGTCAATTTTACCACTCCTAACTTGAATGTAGGATATTTGGACTCGTCGAACTTTAGTTTACCCGACCGCACCATGTGAACTCTGCTATGTCAATTCAATACTCGAAGAAAATGCCTACCAACACCAAGGTTAAGCCCCCAAAACATTGGACTCAACGAGTGCACGAGTGTGTCATTTCTCGTACTGGAGATGGGAGTCTGAACTTCGGCGTTCGTGGAGGTGCGGATAACGGACAGTTCCCTTACATTGCCGATGTCAAACACGATAGAGTGCTCGTCCGAAGCGGAAAGCTAAACAACGACGATCTGATACTCGAAATCAACGGATATAAAGTTTCCGGATACACTCTCTGGGATATCAACAGCCTTATCGCTTATGTCGATGACAAGGCCCTCGTTCTTAAAACCGTGAAACCAGGTAAGCTTTTTGTACAGGTGGTAGTACACTGCACTGCATAAGCCACTACTACGAGTATGAGCTGAAAATAGATTACTATTTTGTTGCTGCTGTTTGTAGCACGGCGGTGATCGTCTACTAGTCCTTGTGAAAGATTGCGTTGTTCTTTTTTGAACCGTGCTGGTATTACGTTCACACTTGTTGGATCTAATGTCTACTACTCTGCCTGACACTTTGGCCAGAGCAAACAGTGTAGTTGTACCATGAAACTTCTAATATTTATTTGACCCAAGCACTACAAATGCTCTTTCTTCTGCGCGGCACGAAACGTCTCGTAGAAAGGAAACCGAGAAGGTGAACTCAGGGTCATCATGAATGAATCTTTGTCCATTGTTAAATATATAGGTGAGGTTACAGATGACAATATAGATATCTCCCCGCTTGGTGCTTTACTTGTCTTGACTTCCTATGTATCAGTCATCAGTTTTAAGTTCCTGTCTGTTTTCTCAGGTGTTCCTCCTTACTGCCACAGGTCTCATGACCAAACATGTCACTTGTACCTGTAGTTACACAGATCTGTAATTTGGGTTCTGTTAAACTTCTATCATTAATCGCATTCAGTGGATCAGCCAGTCAACAATTATCATTTACCCATGAACTAAAGGGGGAAAAAGAGACCTAAACAAGTAGTTAACATAACAAATGGGCCATTTGTTATGTTATGGTTCTTCCTAAAACACTGAAAAGCTTAGCTAATTCATGTGTTATTATTCAAATGAAGCCCTACAAATTCTTCCTTCTTTATGTTTGGGCTTTGCGTATTATCACATGTATATTAGTAAAGGCAGTCTGTTTGCTATAAAGCCTCCTTGTTAAACACAACTAGAAATCTGTTGAATCTCCTTTTTTATGCTGGATGGGTGTAGAAACAATACAACTCAATAATTGTTTGTCAACAAACAATATGTGAAATAATCAGATCAAGGTTGAATGATATATCATCATTGGAACATGATAGGAAGTGGCAAGAACATCACTGTGTGTATGTAACCCCAATCAGAAGAAGTGAACTTTACAAATTATTTGTACCAAACGCATATTTACTTCTCCACACCTGCAAGTGATTGTGTGTTACATGAGTGGCTTACCAACATAACTGATCAACGCAAAATTTCTTCAGCATGCTCAACATAAAGATGGAACAAAAATACCAAGCTCTGATTGATTATATTGGCACAAGCATGGTGGCAAATCATTTTTACTGTACTTTAGGTGGTGCTGCCTGTTAGGTCTTCTTACTGACGTTCTATTGTAACCATGTCACTCAAATCGTAGTACTTAGGTTACTCTGAAATCTGATACATACACCAATATACTGTCTCTGTTACTTCATACAGTTTCCAATATGACATATTTCAATGCTAATCTAATTCACATCAGAAGAGAATCGACTCCTCCACTGGTAATTTTTAGTAGAGTTATATTTTATTGTCAATTTAATAAAACAATGTCACAATTGTGGTTTTGATAACAATCACAATTTATAAAATCATCATTTCAATTTACACATTAGGAGCCTTGCCATCTAAAAAGAAAATACTGGTACTTCAGTCTTCTTTAATGCTACATGTAAGCTGAAGAAAAGCACTACATGTAATCTGATGTATACAAGGAAATAAAAATTGTCGATGATAAACAGAAATTTGTTGCAAACATAAAACTCCACCTTCAACATTATCAACAATGGGCTTCAAACCTCGATGAGCTAAGTGAGGGTCAGATGTGTGGTGGCAGCTCATCACATTTACTAATAGTCGTGGTTTGTTGTAAGAGGCCTCACTTTGATACTGTTCGCTGACTCAAGTTAATGCATTGTACTTGAGTACCAGCAGCTTTTCAGTCATCAGTCAATCTGTAGTTCACTCCACGTCAGCTAAAAGCCTCCAACACCATTCCTTCATGATATGCTTTTGTGGAGTTTCCAGAAACCTCTTTTTCCTTTGCAGTCAATGAGTCAATATCAAAAATCAACCAAATGGCTTTTTGTTTCCCTTGCACAGTGCTGTACTTATAGTTTTGTTACTGAAAAAGCTTTTAGTGTAAAATCTCAGACTTCCTTTTTTTTGCAAGAGTAATTAGTATACAACACTAGTATTAGTCCTTTGTACATCTTCATTTGTCCATGTCTAATACCATTCCTATTTGATAAAAAGCACAATCTTGTCTTAAATTTTATTTTCTATCACCAGTTACTTTTCATTTTCAGAGTGGATTTCTGAATCTGACAACAGTTCATCTTTTAAAGTGTCTAGGGATGTATTTCTATATTTTGCAAGTGTAGCTATTCCATTTATGTCAATGGTTTACATTGCGTCTTTCTTCAAACATGTTTTTCTGTGAAATTTGATGAAATGTAATGACTGTTCATGAGGGAGGGGCTATATTATCACACTTTGTAATTAATACTGTATACATTCCCATATATATGCAGTGATTAGGTAATTTTATGCCTGTTTGATCAATATGCTACCTAATAGATATATTTATAGTGATTAGTAAGACTTTGCTATGATGTTGCCTTAGTCATCTCTGTTGAAAATATCAACTTTACAGTGTATATTACACCCTGCTTGTACAAGTTCATTTGACTTAACCTATTCATGCATGCTGCTATTTACTCTCTTGTTACCGAGTTGAACTTTGTTAAATATCTTTTTTTCAATCTCGTAACATTTTCCAAATTATACATATTAGATTGCAAAACATTTTTACAATAATAATCAAAACTCGTATTTAAAAAAAATAAATATTGATAATTGGTGAGATATAAACTCAAATTGAACATGTGGTCAGTAATATGAAGTCCTGGTCCCAACACTGTATAGTAGTATTTGAGATATATGACTATTTGTGACAGTGACTGATTTCGAATTGTAATATCCTGCATAAATAGAATTGGAACTTGTACATTATCTGTACACACGGTCAAGTTTAGTACAGGTAAGAGCAGATGTGTTCAAAGTACAGGTAGCTGTAAATGCCACATGCATAAGGTAGTCTCTGCATTAGCAAATAGCTTAGTGTCAGGCATATTGCCAGCAAGTCTGTGGAATTCAGTTTGCTTAGACAAGGTCAGGTTTCAAGACGACATTTAATAGAACAGGTTGCCATTGGCAACCAGTGTAATTTTAAAACATTGCTGCAAATTCGAGATTTACTGTACATGTGTACAGCTGTACTCTCATTAAACACATGAACTATGTATAAGCCCTTTGTGGTGCACCTGATCACTCAAGCTTTACTCTCAAGCATTCATGTTTATAATATAAAAAGCCACTTGACTACATCAACATCCTTTTTTTACAGTGAAATAAAATAGCATCAGTCGCCTTTGGTATTAATTAGAGGTAAAAAAATTACAGTTTCTAACCTTGACATATAGAGAATGGGTACAAAATAGGTCAAGCATGACATGCATTTTGAAAGAAAGTAAAACTGGTCCTTTTTTGTGTAATGAGAAAGTTTGACAACCACAAACACACCCTGTAGTGAGTGATACTGTTACATGTCTCTGTCTGCTATACAGTTAGACAACAAATAAATTTAGGAGGGCTGCCAAGAATGTGAAGAAAGACCATAAGTGGAGTACTGAAAAGAGCCACATTCCTAAAGTAGCATCAAAGCACATAAATAACACCTGTCTGATGAATCAAAAAACTATATACAGGGGAAAATTCCTCCACTTCCAGACATAGTATTGGAATGGAAGGGGTGTTTGAAAGACCGGCATGTCAAAATGTCCTCAGTTCACTTGATCTGTCAGTATATCTGACAGACAAACTTACATGTTGTTTGTTGTTGTGACATCTCCTGAAGTCTGTCTGAAGCAGTGGGCTGGTCTAGGGTGAGTGACCTCTCCACCCTATCTGAATTGTAATGGAAACAAAGGAGTGCCCAGCTGGGTAGGTGTTAGAACAGTGCAAAATGTCAAATCCTGACAATAAGGTGGAAGTTGAATCAGTGGTTGTATTTCTGCCAGGAGAATGAATGTAGTGATGTTTGCTTTTGTGTTAGTTGAGGCCTTTGCCAGCCTCAGGTTGAAACACTCCTTGTTCAACACAGGTTGGATGTGTATGGAGCAAGGGAGGTGCAAGAGATATGTTGGTCAGAAAAAATCAATGGACCTAATGGGTAAAGCAATGGGGTGTGTAAAGTGATAAATGGAAAGTGTTTCTTAATGCAAATGTTTCACCTTTTTAATGTCATTGCCATACTTGGTTGATTAGTTTTCTTTATTTAGTATCCTACCAATTGGTCATAAATCATTCAACGTTGACCTTGCCCTGACCCAGCATTGGATTGGTTTGAAGGTTTGGTAGTACATGGGTTGTTTTTTAAATCATAGTCATTACTTACATTTGATTTGACTTTTATATCCAGTACTATTTTCCAGTACACAGATCACACCATACCAATGGAAATGATAGAATTCTCATCAATACTTGGGGATGAAAAGGTTGAAAATGGACTGGTTTTGGCGATGTTTGTATGATGCACACCTGAAAGGGGCATTTACTAAACATTAGGTTTTGTAATTCGTACTTGTGGTGTCATAGCAGATGTCAAGTGTTTTTTCAATAATTCCTAAGTGTTTCCATGAGAATTCAAGGTTGGGTGAAGTCATCTTCAGTAATTTTGTCAGATTTTAAACTTCAATCTTTAACATTCTTACATTAAATACACCCTCTTTTATTTCTTTAATGTTGACATAATTCTAGCTTTCAAAAAGTTTCTCAGATGTTAAATATTTGAAGCAACCCTATTATGAATGTTTTTAAAGACAAAGTTTTTCCAGGATAAAACATTAGTTCTTCAATACATGTTTGTGATTTTCACTGCAAGTTATCAGCTTAACTGTTGGCGAAACATATTTTTTTCCGCTCGTCAACCTCCAGTGTTAGCTTCAGCATGTCTTGTGAAGCAATCATTTGGAACTTAGTGTTATTTTTAGTCCTCAATTACATTCAACCCTTCTCAAATACATGTATATGATTGGCAATGGTCTCAAGTGAACCGATTCAATTTGTCATGAATTTCAAAAACTGAACATCTGTTTGGAGTGATCAAACACTGTGAAATTTGGATCATTGCCAAGCATGTCTGTATAGCACTTGTCCAATAATGTGATCATGTGGAGATCATAATTATTATTGCACATTTCTCCTTTTGCTAAGGTCTTTCCAATGTGAACATAATATTTGAAGTAGTCAAACACTGGCTGGGTAGAATTTGTGTTTCAGGGCTATACCAATTTATACTACACAAAGTACATGTACATGTACCTTGAAACTTCCGCCACTGGTGTCATTGTTCCCTGCAGCGGCTTCTTTCATGTCCTTGTACAGTAACCTATGCAAATTTGTATAAGTGGAATATTTGAAAGACAATAGTTAGACTTGAAGTTGGCAGGGAATGGTAATCCTGTATGCTTTATGTTGCATTGGAATTGGGAAGAGATAAACAGGTGTGCATGTGGTCTGGTGCTACATGAAGCTGTTAGATTACGTGACTACAATCACACTTCAATCTTCAGATGTTTGCAGGGCAGGAACTGAAGGTTTCCTCAATCAATTTAATAATTGACTTCAATTTTGTCACCTGATACCTAGAGTTTCCATTTCCCATTTTTTTAGCCCTGTTGATATAGATATAAAAACAATATCCGTCTTTCTATTGTGTAGATTAATCACATTATGATTTGTATTTTGGAACATAATTATTTAATGTGTTGTATATCTGTCAGTATTTGTACTGTATCCTCAGTTGGGCTGGTGGTAACATGTTGTATTTTCCTTTTATTGTTGGAGGCGGTCTGTGTATCAATCAGGCTGGCAGCAGTTCCTGAGTCAGAAGTTCATTTTTCATAGCAGTTGGTGTGATACGTGATCTCCTGTGGTCATAACCTGGCATACTTGCTGTTCTGGCTACAAGCCGATATTTCTTCAATAATGTACAGTAGCTTGTCAGAGTGTGCTGTGCTAATGTCAATGGCTGAGATAG
This sequence comes from Ptychodera flava, assembly GCA_001465055.1. NCBI lineage: Eukaryota > Metazoa > Hemichordata > Enteropneusta > Ptychoderidae > Ptychodera > Ptychodera flava. The sequence goes on along the minus strand of LD344480.1, from coordinate 53,849 downwards.
CCCCTGAGCCTGTGAATCCCCTTTTGCAAAATTTATCAACCTTTACCCCAAACTGTGGATAATATTCTTCAATTCTTTGTCAACCATTGCTGACAAAATAAATTTAGCTTTTTACTTTTCTGTAATGTTTTCATCTAGAAACATCAGACAAGTTCATTTGGTATATGCTTCCTGACCTATTTTCATATTGGGTTGAGTTTACCAAAAAGCACTGAGACACCGTTCAGTGGGATGTGAAAATTACCAACATAAGCCAATGAGAATGCTCACAAGTGTTATCAAGCAATGATTCATTAGTTTATGTCTGGTTTAGGTAGTGTGTAACTCAATATGATGAAGCCAAGCAGACAGAATCTGTAAGCTAATAGTTGTGACCACACGCTGATACACACTCACATTCTCACTTTGTTCTTATCCTACAGGTCAAAATTTGAGCAAAGACTTGAGACGCTATCTGAACACCAGATTCCAGAAAGGCTCTGCAGACCATAATTTACAGCAGACGATCAGAGATAACCTCTATTTGAGAACTGTTCCCTGTAAGTTATCTTTCTGCTGGGTTGGTTTTCATAACAATTACAGTATGTGTCAAACTGGACAGTGCTGTAGTTTGATGCTATAAATCTAAAGAGTTCAAAGATTGCAATGAGGTCAGCACACTTGTCCTCAGTGCTAATTATTTTGTCAACAAGGAAATAATGCAATGTTGAATTCTAGCGGTGTTAATACATTATTACAGAGCTGTTAGGGATAGGACTCAAGAGATTACAGGTGTTTCATGTATGTCAAACTGTCACTATATAATGTACTCAACTGTTTGCTAAGGCTAGATACAAACAAAGCTATTAAACTTGATTAGAGCTTGTTCAACAACACAAACAAAAGAGATCTACCTCAGTTCCAGCCAGAAGGTAAATTTACACAGCCACTTTGCAAAGTTGCATTTCTACTTTTTCAAAAATTGTTCAAAAATACCTCTCTTCAAAATAATCAATGTCTCTAATAAGTAAAAATTGTTAAATCAGATGGTAGAATTTCTTCTTTTATATGGGGTTTAGTGCACCAGCATAGTGGCAGTTTTTGTACTGAAATCTTTAGAAGAAAAATTATATATAAATATCTGAAAGAAGATTAGGTATGCACATTCATCAAGAAGCTATACATGTACATTTATGATATTGTGGGTCATCAATAGCAAATTGCCCATTATTAATTTCATGTTTATACAGTTTGTTTTCAGTCCATGACAGTGCAGGTAGTCCAGACTAATTGAGATCTGTTCATGAATTTTTTCCAGGTACCACCAGAACACCCAGAAATGGAGAACTAAATGGTATTGACTACACTTTCCTAACTGTTGATGAATTCATTGCCTTGGAAAAGAGTGGAAACCTCTTGGAAAGTGGCATTTTTGACGGTAAATGGCCTTTTCCTGATTCACTTGAGTTGGTGAAATAGGTATTACACAGGTCCTGAATGCACCAATAATGCAAAATGCTGAATTGGCAATTAAAGAGAGAAGGGTAAAAGTTCAAACTTTTACAACCAAGGACAGAAAAGGAATGTTTCCAATAGCAAATAAATGCAACTGACCAGTTCACATGTAAATGTTTGTGGATGTAAAAGAAAACATGGCCATGGGCCACAGTTTCACTTTTAGCAGACCAACCTACCTGCAGCAATGTATGTACTCTTTATACTGGTATCTCACTTCCTGCATTTCTTTGTACATGGGTCTATCTGTATTGTTAGATGTGGAAATGGTAATGTAGAACATGCAATGTTTTGACAAAGGCACAGATAAACAAAGGCAAAACAAACACATAATCTGAGAAACTTGCAGCTAATTTGTTGGTGAAATATTGCTTTTTAGGGAATCATTATGGTACACCAAAGCCGCCAAGAGAGCCTCCCAGTAACCTGGAGCCACCATTCCCAGTTGAAGTGCCTGTAGCAGCTCCTGCAACCTCCAATGATGTAATCAAACCCAGTACACAGGTAACTCGTGATGTCATCAAACCTGGTGCACATCCGTCATCCAAAGGAAAACGAGAGAGGAATAAATCATCCATCTTGGCAACTCAAAACTTGCAGTTTATCGATGATGATGATGAAAATGACGATGTTGAAGAGAGGAGAAGAAAAGAAATTGAGAGACTTGAAAAGGAGCTTGGTCCCCTCCCTGATACATGGGAAATTGCCTTCACTGAGCAAAATGACATGTATTACATCGAGTATGTATCTTCAGTGTTATTAGAGTGTAATGAACATCACTTTACAGGGTTGCTGATCAACAAAGCTTGTGGATGATCAATTTTTTCAGTAGTTTCTACAGTATAGATTGTGCGGTGTGAAATCAGCAAAACAAAATTACTTTGTAAACTTTGTCATTACAAAACATATGCAAACCTGTCTCCCCAGGGTCATTTTGTTTATGCAGATGCTGCAACTGATAATAATGTTTTATAAGATGTGGAGGTATTCATTGGATAAAGTGACACATTTTTATATAATAACTGAATTCAGAATTTTAAAAGTTCTATTTTCATTTGTTTACATTAAAATGATTGAGTGTATGGTTGAGTAATTGATGTTATGCCATCTTTGGTAATAAGCGATTGAACTAAAATAAATGTGACAGAGTGAGGTAGAATTCCTCAAGTAGAGCGATGTCAGAGAACAAATCACTCACAGCATATTATGGTCTACTTGCAGTCACATCACAGAAACAACTCAATGGCTGGACCCTAGACTGGAGAGAGTACAGAAACAGGCATTGCTGGACTGTGCAGACGATGGTGAGGAAATAGGCCAGAGAAATTCTCAGTCACCCAGTTTACATTCCATGCCGTAGTCTTTGGGGATTAGATGGTGTTGCGTTACCAGTCAAAATATGAGAAGTATTTACGAACAGAACGGGAATGTCTTATGGCCAAGCTATAACTTAGTTTCAGCTGTTGTCTGTCCCCATTTGGCTCTGGGGGCATCTTCATTCAGTTATGTTGTAACTTTGTGAAATACTAGTGTGTACGTACTTTCTACACAAACTCAAACAAATTTACATATCATGTATGATTGCAACTACTGATAAACCCAACTCCCCATAGTGTGTCTTCTACCATTGAGAGAGCATTGTTCAAAATCACCAAGCCTCATTTGAATAATAAGAGTCTCGTCTCCTTTCATAATTTCAGAGTTGCCTTATGGCTGGGAAAAAATTGATGATCCTCAATATGGTTCCTATTATATCGAGTAAGTATTGCTGTTTTCTTTGCCCCACCTACACTTTACCGTCAACTTTGTAAGATTTCATATGGACTGAAACAGTCAACAGTACATAACATATGACACTATTTATTTTTTACATATTGATATCATTTCTAGGTTGTCTCAGGTACGGACATTTACAGTGTAGGTGGGAGTGATCTGAATGAAGTTTCAAAATTTTTTCCTTGCTTAAGTTTAGGAACAAGCAGCAAATATGTGAAAAGTGAATACATGCTGCTTTGTCAGAATTTCTATTCCAAGACCTTCCAGTCACATGACTAATTTTTTTTAATTTGTTAGGAGAATTTTCAGGATGCATATTCTTTTCCATGTTCACCTCCCCCTCACAAGATCAATTGTCCCTCTTATCTATACCACTGGCACATGCCAGCAGTGAGATAGTAATAATTGAAATGCCAATAGGTATCCTACTCTGAGTAGTTTGTTCTAAGATTGTTGATAGGGGTTGTGCATAGTGTAAATAAAATCAAAGATAAAGCAGTGTTTATGAAGCCAGTGTTTTGACTATGTGTCATGTCAAAGTAAAAACAGTGTGAAATGCTTGACACCATTGACATGATAGTGTGTAGAGAAAACATACGTCATGCGGTTGACTGTTATCCTTTGAATTTTATGCTCTTAGCTGAGTATACTCATTCAGTTGTAGATGGTATTAGACAAGTGTTATTAATGATCATGTTACATGTACTTCCAATATCTTTCTTGACTCTGAGGGTTTTAATGAGAAAACCTCCGACAACCACAAAAAAATTAAACGTGGCTTCCATTATGCCCAGAGTGTGCATAAGATGATGTTTTCATTTGATTGCATTTTGCCAGTGGGGCTCGGAAACCTGATGATCAGTGCAGATGACTGCTGCTTCGTAAACTCATTTTCAGAACAAAATGAAATACACAGGTCAAGTGATGGCTGTGAATTTAGCAGCCAGGCTGACACGGGAACCTAATATTGGCATGGAATTTGATGTGACATTTCTGTGACCTTGATCGCTTCTTAAAACTCTGCCAGTTATTAGACTCAGCAAGAGGCAAAATGCATTCCTGTTTACCATTGCAGTTCACAGAAGACAAGGCTAGATTGAAGACAGTATGCAAGCTTGTCGCACATAAGTTCCTGTTAGAATGTACATGTTTGAGGAATTTATACACCCATTGTGGTTTAAAATGGATATCAACAATCAAATATTGCACTGAAGTATTTCAAGTTTCCGGGGCAATCGACTGCTATTCTGACCATGAACACCCCCTTGATTGAGTTTATTGTGTTTTGCCTTCCAGCCACATCAACCGCAAAACACAATATGAAAACCCAGTGATCCAGGCAAAAGAAGAAGCTGGGGAGACAGAGAGAAAGAATGAACAAGTACTACCTGACTATCAACAACGAGATCAGCGGCAGCCAGAACCAGAAGTACAACGGGAAACATCTTGGCAGCAGAGAGGTAAGTGATTTGTCTATGATCATCAAGTTATGTGATCTACTATAATTGAATATAGCACATCTCAAGGATAGAATAAGCACAGCTAACTAATTGCAGTAAGTTCAACAAAGCCCTATGGTAAGCCTGGCAAAAGATTGAATTCAGACCAATGAAACCATTGGGTCAACCTGACACAGGCAGTGAATGTAGTCTGGCATTAGGCATTAAATTCAGTCCAACAAAATGGCTTAGTAAGTCAGGCATGAGCATGTATAGGGTGTGGCACAACCATTTAATTCAGTTTGGCAAAACCTTGTAGTAAGTCTTGTACACCATTGACTTCATTCTGATACAACCATTAAATTCAACCCAGCAAACTATTTATGAGCCTGGTACATTATTTTTCAGCATGGCACAGCATGATGAAATATAGTGCAACCATGCAATAAGCCCACCTCAACCAAACTACAAGTAATACTGTAATATAAGTAGTGTGCATATAATGTTTGTTTGTGGTGGCATGTTTTGGCAGATCGTCCATATAGCCGACACAAACACGAACTGTGTGATACCGGCTATCAAATATTATGAAAAATAGTAAAGAGTGAGCTACAAAATCACTATCAGTTTTGAGTTTCAGGTAGAATAAGTCTGTGACTTTGTATAAAATACTATAAAAATAGTAGAAAGTGAGCAACCAGTTGAAAGTTAGTTGAGGAGACCTTAAACTTTTACACTACACATATCATTAGCATCTCATTGTCGGCTACATGGACTGTGTGCCCATGTTTTGCTGTGCCATGCAGTATCACATAGCAGATGTGAAATTGATAGACCACATGTCAGCTGCAATAAAATCAGGTTCAGATGTAAACATCCTGCAGATGTGATAGATACATGCAGTAAGGTTCATGTGTAACTTATAATGTCTTGCATACACTCTTTTTAGACATGAATGACCCACATGCTGCAGCTGAAGACACAACACAGCAAGAACCAGTCATTGTACAGTCCCAGACATTACCAAGACCTGCAAAGAAGCCCATTGTAGCACCAATACCAAGAACTAACAGTGAGGGCAATATTGCACCAAACTCCACAGTTTTCTTTACCGGCCCTGGTAAGTTGACATATGTAACTTTTGACAATGTGTCTTGCTCTATGTTAACTGTCAATGTATATCTCCAAGTTGGTTATTTCATTTTACAGAGAGGATGGGCTACTGCCTATGAAAGGAAAATGTTATTGCCCCATAAGAATGTATTATTGCCCTGTCAGGATGTGTTATTGTCACTGACGTTGTTTATTACCTTGTCAGGTTGTCTTGTTTACATGCGGAAGGATGTGTGCCTAATGACAGTTATTGAAGCCAAGAATGTATTATTACCCTGTCAGGAAGTGTGATTGTCACTGACATTGTTTATTACCTTGTCAGGTTGTCTTGTTTCCGTGTTGAAGGATGTGTGGCTTACAATATTGAACCCAAATAGCATGAATAGTCCACAGAAAGTTGAATATTGTCTGATCAAGACACCACCACTGATTTGGCTGAATCAACTGCCAGCTGGGATCCAGGATTTATTTTGTTGTATCATTTCTCTAATATGTGAAGGACACTGTCAAAAACATGCCCATCGCATATTTAGTGCATATAGAAAGCAATCGATGTAGTTATCTAAGTATACCTCTAATGCTATCATTTTTCAGATCACAGCGTACAAAAACCACTGTTCACCAAGAACCCGGCTGAACTTAAAGGAGACATATTGGAGACTGTACTGACTAAGAGTGTGCGTGGGTTTGGTTTCACAATCGTTGGAGGAGATGAACCACAAGAATTTCTCCAAATCAAAAGCGTTGTACCCAATGGACCAGCTCACCAAGATGGTAGACTGCAGACAGGTGAGACTTTAGTAGTATTTGTTCAAGGGCTTTTGGTGGCATTTTCAATGTAAATGCAACACAAGTCAAATAACAGAAGTCAACTACATTTAGATATGTTTAATTGCTTCTTGTCAAAATAAATTTCTGGATAGTATTAGGACAACTGTTTCATCTGCACATCATTGCTTTCACTCAGGTGATGTACTGGTCTTTGTAAATGATACCTTGGTACTTGGCTATACCCATCAAGATGTCGTGAGGTTATTTCAATCCATTACACCGGGAGAGAGAGTCTTACTTCAGGTCTGCCGCGGTTATCCATTGCCCTTTGACCCTGATGATCCAAACACCCATGCTGTCATGCGGCGTCCATCTGACCTGTCTGCGGCCAACAGAACCTTGGTTTCACAGATGGCCAATGCTGGCTACAACAGCAAACCAGCCAATACCAGGCAGAGCTATGAGAACAGCAACCGTGGGATGCAAGGCCTGTTACCCACTTCAAATCACATCCAACAAAGGAAAAACGAAGAAGTACAACGGTCCAGGGAAAGTACACCACAGATTAGGGATTACAGGGAAGGACAGTTTGCGAGGGACAGTACATCACAGTACAGGGAGGGTCTGTCATCAAGGGACAGTTCAGTGCATTCTGGTCAGATACAGCAGCCAAGAGACAGTTTACTCCAGATAGGAGTGCCCATGCACACACCGCAAGACAATGCACTGCAACGGCAGGATAAAACACCACAGAATCAGGAGTTGTCAAAACCTGAATTATTTACCATCCATATTGTGAAAGGAGCCCTTGGATTTGGTTTTACTATAGCAGACAGTGCTTATGGCCAGAAAGTAGGTATTCCCTCCATTGTCTTATGTTAAGAAGAGCTTTTCTGAAACATATGAAGTTCCTCATCAGGATGCCCTCTTTAGTCAATATGATACAGTGAGAGCAATATTCGTTGCTAGAAAATTGACCTCATGTCATGCATTAGTATTTGGCTAATTAAAAGAAATTTCCAGAAGTTCTGTCGACAAAAAGATCTCATAAATGTTATGTGCACCCACTTCAGTACAATTGTAAATTTTACTTGCACATGAGTCAAGGAATATTAGCCAACTGACAAAACTGAACAAAAAATATGAAAACTTGTATTGCCCATATAGTAAACCAGTTAATTCTACTGTGAAAGAGTTATTTGATATCCATTTGAATTTTGCATGTGGGGAAACAAATTTTCATCATTTCATGTTTGAGCTGGATATTTTCTGTGATTTCTTATGAGATACAAATTGTGCAAAATGGCAAATTATGCCAGAGGGAGATTGTGTTGGATTTTAATGACTCAATTGCATTTGAATAATTGTATATGCACTTTTACAATAAATCATGCTATAGTTATCATTCATATTTTACTCAATACTCAACAGGTCAAACAGATCTTAGATGAGCCAAGATGCAAGAACCTAGCAGAAGGGGATGTTCTGGTTGAAATCAATAGCTACAATCTGAGAAATATGCATCACAATGAGGTGGTCAACATTCTCAAGAAATGTCCAAAAGGTGTCTCTGCTGCAATTACCATCCAAAGAGGAGGTGAGTCAATTCTCAAGTCAGAGAGCCTTTCACCCATATTGTGCCTGTGTACAAGTCTAACCTTACTATTGAAAGCAGTGAGGTTGAACCAAAGTGTTGTAATGATACGCAAGGCAGCTCAGTCACGTGGAAGATGGTGAAAAAGTTTCATCCTTGAAATAAAGTGCTCAAGAAAAACTTACCTTTGTTTGTGTTGGTTTAACCAAAGTATAATGTTTTTACTTTACTTTCTGTTTCCAAAATATTGAGAAACTCTTCAAGCTTTGTTTACTTATTGCTTTATCATCATTAAATTCTGCAGGCATGTTACAAACACCACCAAGTCAGAGGAGGAGCTTTCCTACAGAGGTGAGTTTTCAGATCTCTGGAAATCATTTCAAGAGGACATAATATCAGTCTTTTGCAATGAGATAAATTCTGTTTTATACACTTGGAAGGTACTAGACCAAAAATTAGGCTTGTATATTTCAATGTTGAAACACTTAAACAGATGACTGATACCTTAATCAATTTGAGAGAAATGCAGAAAAATGTTTCATCGTAGATTTTATGGGTAACCAATTTCAAAAGTGCTTCACTCTCACACAGGAGTAGACAGTTTTCTTAACATCAACATGAACAACAATCATCATATGCATGTATATCTGGATTTCATGCAAAGTGTATGGTTGCGTAGAAAAGACATGTACTACATAATGGCGTTGTCTTTTCTATCTTAGGCCTTTTTCCCCAAGGAAGCAATCAGCAATGAGCCAGTAGACAGACCTATGGCTGGTAGTGGCACACCAATGTTTTACCAAGCGTCAGCTGTCAGAACTCCTTCAATGAGTTCAAACACCAGTAAATTGACCAACCCGTCGATGACCGACAGAGCAGATGGTACGTGATTTTGTAATGCCCTAGCTGTTCACCCAATAAGTTGCGCCGCAAAGTGCAGCTTCGATAAAACTGCTGGAATGGATCAAGCAGAACATATACTGATCATTGTTTTGTGTGTGTTAAAACTCTGAAACTGGCATGTGCATGCAGCATGCAAAGGATCATGGGTAGATTCAATGCTATGATATTTAATTGATATACTTGCCAGTCACCACACATGGATCCATCCTATACTTTGCATTGGTGAATTTGAACCCATACACGAAATTATTGAGGAATGAAGCCTGCATGATGTAGTTCATCAATCATGAACTTCCTCTTTACAAATATTGAGTTCGCACTTACTGCCAGCCCAATTACTCATCTCATACCTTATGGTGGCAGCATTGAACCCAGGGTGCCTTTATCATGAAGCCCCTTCCAATTAGCATATGCATGAGTGTGAACAGTTCTTTAGTTTCCACAGTATGTTATTTCTCAATGTAACACAGTAGAGGGTAGAGAGAGATTAGGGATAGCTTGTTATGTGCACTTGCATGTCACACTGTGTGTTTGGTTTTGTATCTAGGTCAACCTTCCCACAGACTTGGAAGGACCACGTCTGCACTTACTAACACTAACGCAAAAGAGAAGCCATACAGGAGTCCATCACCATTGAAAGTTCAGGTTCCCTCTACAACAAGTAAGGGAGTTCAACACGTCCATGTTTACACATAGAGTACCATGTAACTCCTCTGTCTGGCAGTCCTTACAGGGAATTACACATGTTGTGGCCAGCAAATTATCATCAATAGATTAAACCCGGAATTCGAATGGACCACAGTACAAACAAAACCATGTGCACTACGTACGCATAGAAATATGTGTATTTCCATACGCGCTTGTACACATGGGTTTGTTTGTACCGCCATCACGTGGTCTTTTTGGCATTCTGAATCTAGAACACATGCCCCTATTATTCCGGAATAGAACCATTATCCTAGTGTTCTCCCCAGAGGGTCATCAGACTAGACAGTTATCCTTTGAGATTCACCAGCTCTTATCAGTCTGCGAAGTATGCATGGATAATTTCTGCAATATTTGGAACTCATTTTTTTTACACACTTGACAAAAGACGTACATCATTTCCAGGAATTGTTACAGTGTATGTTTGAAACAATGTGTTTTCATTGAATGAACACTAATAGTAGACACTGCAAAACACTTGATGTATTGTTTTGATGTAACATACTCATTTAGCCAACCATCAAAATCTGAAACATTTGAGAGGATGAGGAATAATTTTAAACATGGTTTAAAAGTGTTATTTACAGCCTTGGTCATTCAGTAAGCTCTAGTGTAATCCTACAAAGTGTATAACACGTAAACAATTATTAACGGACTATTACCCTTGTGAAATATTGATTTGCTAAAGCAAAAGGTGAACAGGCCAACATAATACACTTAGGCCGCTAGCGTTCCTTTGACCCAAGCTGATCCTGTGTACTGGATATGCAAATTCTGGCACACTTGTTGTCACGCCTCCTCTCAAAACATCATAGTATGTTCCTGTTTTCAAATTTATGAGTTGTACAAAATAACGAGATTAACTTATTTTCATCTCTGGTACAACTCTTCTGAACACTGTCACTATAGACCAGTGTTAGGAAATGACATCATTTGCCATAGGTGATATATATATATATATATATATATATATATATATATATATATATATATATATATATATATATATATATATATATATATCTTTTTTTCCGAAGTCGTTACTGTCTGGTGAATGTTCAAAACCAATTACCGGTGTTAGCTTCTCTGTTATGACAGCAAATGAAATCAGCAGTGTAGAGTTATCTAGTTTGTGGTCCTTGTAATATAATGAATTCTGGGGAGAACGCTGCAGAGTCCTATGTCTTGCTAATCATTATATGTAATTCATCATATATGTATGCATGTTATATGTTTGTGCATCATGTCCTATGTATCGACCATAGTTTCATACTTATATGTGTACTACAGGCATACATCCCTGGTATTGATGTATTATTATATGCAGTATATCTATATAATAGTTTTTTGCTAGTTAACAGTTTTTGTGTCATCAGGTAGCTTCAGACATGTCAATAAATGCCATTGTTTCATGTTTTCCCAAAATCACATTTCATTTAGGTGGTTTTGACATGACTGAAGTGCAGCCATGTTTTCTTTTTTATTTACACCTGTGTCATGTACATAAGGTGTCATCAATAATAAGGATTGTGTCACATGGCCAATTTGGTTGTGGTTTGTTTTCAGATTCAGTAGACGGTAGTAGGCCACCATCGCGAACTCAACAGCCCATTCTCAAAGCCAGCTCCCAGGAGAACTTCATGGAGACAACAGTGTTTTTGAAACGACAGGAAAGTGGCTTTGGTTTCAGGATTGTTGGTGGCCATGAAGAAGGCTCACAGGTAAAGAGAGCTGTCAGTGTACAACGAAAGCTGTCAATTAAGAACACCTTTAGGAATGAAAAAATATAGAGGTGTCCTTAATAGACAGGTGAAATTCTATTCAAAGTGTAACTTTTGGTTTGATAAATCTGTCCTTAATAAAGAGGTATCCTGATGAGAGAGGTGTCCGCAAGTACAGGTTTCACTGTAGTTGCATGGCATTCTATGAAAGTCTATGAATGAAGTGTACAGTAGCATAGTGTACAAGCCACTGCATAAGGGCTGATGTACCTGTGATCCGCAAGGAAATTTGTAATATCAATGTGTTCACAGCAGATTCACTGGCCATAAATCAGCTTTTTTGCTTATTTTGTTGTCCATGTGCTGTTTTAACTTGCAATGGTGAGTTCAAAAGATGGAGAAGCTATATAATATGACATTTGTACCATTTCTTGGTGACCATTGATCACTCAACATTGGTAAGAATTGGTTTTGACCAAACCATGGTGGTGAAAGGGCTAATGTAGTACTCTCTAGGGATGTATGGGATTTATTGCAATGGCAATCTTATCTTAAGCACAATTGAAAAAAATGGTGAGCATCATAGAAGTGGTACAGTGAAACTTATGGCTTGACACAATTATCACTTATTGCCTGATTCCTAGATATCTATACTCATCTAAAACGAGAGGTATTTCTTGTGGCCAAAAATGTAAAACATGTAATTGTTTATAATGGTCATGAGTATGATCACGTAGATGCACATGTTCAAGAATAGTTGTTTATATGTTTAATGGCAGGTATCTGTCGGTGCTATAATTCCTGGAGGAGCAGCTGATGTGGATGGTAGATTATCTTCAGGTGATGAAATCCTGTATGTTGATGGCAATTCTGTGATTGGTTCGTCTCACCACAAGGTAGTGTCCATGATGGGCAATGCTGCATTAGCAGGCAGGGTATCACTGGGTATACGCAGAAGAGTACGTCAGAGGCAAGCTGGTAAGCAAACAACTCTGTGCTCATTTCATCATGATAAGAAATAATTTTACTTCTCAATAAAAATGAGAATTATGAGCACTTGTATCCTCTAATTTATTATGTTTCTGAACTTTTTGACTCAAGTTGGCAAGTTATCAAATTTCATGAATCAGCCCAATATACGCATGGGTAGTATGTAAACTTTTCTTGAATCAAAGTACACTTTCTGAAGTCACTTGAGTGTCAATTATATTTAGAGTGCACACTAATTACAAGATGAGACAGGCAACCATACAAAGTTATCTTTTGTTTCAGTTTTGTTTCTATAATATAAAATTACAAGCCAAACTTTCTTTAGATATATATGGGAAACATAAATGTGCTCCAAGTGAGTGTTCAAAGATGAACAATGTTCAAATCATGAAAAAGTGTCAGTTGATTTCAGCATGTTCTGTGAAAACTGAAATGTTCAAGCCTCGGTATTTTTCATAGAGTTTGCATAATACATAATTATTTAATTGCAATTATTGACCAATAGTGTATAGCAATTCATACAAATATATAAGACAAAGTTTCTCTCATTAACTGGTATCCACACTGTACAGTTTTTAGCTGTAGAGGACTATTCAAAAAATAAATCTGCAAAAATACTGCATGAAGAGTATAGCAATGTGATGATATCCATGTATGTCATTACAGAGAGTGATAACAGAGGAACACTACCACGAAGCAAGAGTTCAATGCACTATCCATATGATGTGACGGTATCCAGACGTGAAGATGAAGGCTTTGGATTTGTCATCATATCAGCAACAAACAGATCAGGATCAACCATTGGTATGTGTCATTCTTTCATCAAAATCTAACATACTCTATATATCCTGTACTGATAATGGAAGTTTGCAAGTTAAATAAAGATTGATTCACAAAGCCCAGGGACATACACCTAGATACCTACTTGATAAACAGAACAGAATCATTGAAATCTAACTGTCCAAAAAAATACAGGAGATTGAATTACTTAGATAGTCTGTCACTGTCTTTATCATTTCCCAGTGATATGTGTCAGTTATTTACGATTTTTCTTTAAATGTGGACTGAAAGCTGTGATGTTTACATTATGAATTCCCTGTTGCTCTATTGTGACTGCAGGTCGTATAATAGAAAACAGCCCAGCTGAACGCTGTGGTAAACTTCACGTTGGAGATAACTTGATGGCTGTAAATGGTATCAACATTGTGAACACTCATCACAGTGATGTCGTCAACATCATCAAAGACTCTGGATATTCAGTCACACTGAGAATAGCAGCACCAGGTGACTACTTCTCTCTATTTGTTTTTTTTCACCACCAATTGCACAGATTTCCTTAGTATGCTTCAATTTTATACCTTAGCATCAAACTTCAAGATGCGCTGCCATTTGCTGTGTCAGAGCTACTGATTTGAATACAGAGGTCATTACATCTGTTTGAAAGCCTTGTCCAATACTTCTGTCACCATCTGGCATGTCATATAAATAATCACACAAATAAGGTACGATACTTTCTAGAGGGGAAATATTTCACTTTTCAGATCCCTGTTCACCACGTTATACCACATACAGAGTATTCAGGGTCAAAATTACACATGTAGTCATATAACCTTGCTCTTCTGAAACAGCTAATCTTGCTTCAACATTTTCCCATCTTGCAGATGATGTTTCTTCAAGCAGCTCATCACCCAGAGTAAGTATCGATGTCGTATTGGTTCAATGATCTCAACTCTCAAAGAGACAATCTTACCAAATCATTGGCAAATCACAGTCTACAAACACTGGCATGATTGTGTTAAAATTGCATACAATGTGGTGATAGGTATTACAACCCCAGCAGTGTGCATAGATTGTTGCTGACCTGTCTTGGAGGCTGTTATAAAACATCCAAGCAGGGCCATGAAAGTAAATTTTGATTGTAAAGTCTGGAAACTTTTTTCCCCACCTATACACCCACCTTCCTACTGGCAATCTGCTCACAGCATCCTTGCTGTTCCAATTCCTATGTAAATGTGGAATAAAAGCGGAAGATTCTTTGATGTACTCATAGCTCAGTATATGTCAAAGAAACAGTGAAACTTTATTAGTCCCCACGGACACCGTCCGGGGGGACTTATAGGTTTGGTCATGTCCGTGCGTGTGTGCGTGCGTCAGTGCGTGCGTCCGTCCGTGCGTCCGTCCATTCACGCAGATATCTCAGAGATGCCTGGAGCGATTTCATTCAAACTTGGTACAAGGATTAATTCATATGTCATACAGATGCACGTCAATTTGTTTTGTGATATGATCCAATATGGCCGCCAGACGGCCATTTTATTACAATTTTTTTCATGTACAGAGCCATAACTCGGGCATGTTTCAACTGATTTTATTCAAAGTTGGTACAAGGACATTGACCAATGTCATAGATATGCACTTTAATTTTGTAGGTGATACGATCCAATATGGCGGCCGTGCAGCCATTTTGTTACGATTTTTTCATGTACAGAGCCATAACTCAGACATCTCAACAGATTTTATTCAAAGTTGGTACAAGGACATTGACCTATGTCATACATATGCACGTCAATTTGTTTTGTGATACGTTCCAATATGGCCACTGTGCGGCCATTTTGTTAGGATTTTTTCATGTACAGAGCCATAGCTCAGGCATATCTCAACCGATTTTATTCAAACTTGGTACAAGGACATTGACCTATGTCATACACATGCACATAGATTTGTTTTGTGATATGATCCATTATGGTCACCATGTGGCCATTTTATTACGTTTTTTCATGTCCAGAACCATAACTCAGACATTTATCAAGCGAATTTATTCAAAGTTGGTACAAGGAGATTGACCAATGTCATACATATGTACGTTAATTTGTTTTGTGATACGATCCAATATGGCTGCTGTGCGGCCATTTTGTTATGATTTTTTCATGTACAAAGCCATAACTCAGGCATATCTCAACCGATTTCAATCAAAGTTGGCACAAGGACATTGACCTATGTCATACATATGCACATTGATTTGTTTTGTGATACAATCCAATATGGCCACCATGTGGCCATTTCCTTACAATTTTTTCATGTCCTGAACTATACAACACAGACATGTATCAAGCGAATTTATTCAAAAGTAATTTTATCACAGACCTAATGAAGAGGACTCTATCCTCTCTGAGGACCTGTAATCAAAGTACCCATTAACAAGTGGGGACTGTGTCATCAACGATGACTTGTTGTGAAGTACTCTGACTGCTTTATTCTCTTGATGACATTCTTTCCCATTATCTCCTTTCATCTACTTACACAGAGTTCTGAACACATGTTGAATGCGATGGCTTTACCAGCACAAATCAATGACGGCGACCATCAGAACAATCCACAGTATGCCAAGCAAGTCAAGTCACCACCAGATCTAAGGTTGTAAATATGGTCCAACTTTGCTGATTTTACTGTAGTTACAGAGTTTTTGTTGTGAACCTAGGCAAAGTGATTGGCTTGTTGGAACTTTAAGTTGTTAAGACCTTATACTTTTTCGTTCCACTTTACAGGACCAATACTACATTACATAACTAACCTACTACATAATCAAATTAAGAATAGACTGAATTTTTGTCAGTATACTGTTATTTTATGCAAGCAAAATTATTTTTCCTGTATTCTTTTCTTGGCTTGGTACGACATCAACCCCACCCAGCCACATCATTTCATTGCATTTCAATAATAGAAACAGAATTATAGTTGTCATACAAGTACATTAGATTTAATGTGTCATTCATTTCCATACACTGGCCAATGAAAATGAATGATATGTTAATAATGTTGGTACTTTTGATTTTAGAATGTCTGACAGCAGTGGTGTGTATGCCAGGAATACCCCTGTGAACTACAATGACACCTACGGTGGGAGATCAACCCTGGATAGGAGATCACAGAGAGATAGACAAAAGCCAGCAGACCCTCAGTATGGAACACACAGGAGGTACTCTGAAAATCTGTCCAATAGTACTGATAGACCAGAAGAGCTCAGACTAGGGGAAGGTTTCTACACAGCGTCTGCACTCAAATCACCAGGCCTACATAAGAAATCCAATCCAACAACCCCAGTGGAGAACACCAAGAAACCTGTCAATCAGGACAACAGGTTTGATCAGAAACAACCAGTTGGGGAGCCTTTCTATGGACCATCACTTGCTGATAGAAAGAAACAGATTATGTCTCCAAATAATTACTTTCAGTTCAATGATAATGTTGATCACCGTGGTAGCAACGAGTACCGGCAGCAGCAGCAACAACAACAGCCTGCTTTTCAGACTTTCAAAGACTTTGACCAGCAAAACAGAACACAGACTGACATGTATCCAAGGCGGAACGAGCCAGCTCAGCGGGAGAGGTTACCTTCAGCGCCGCCTGCCAGAATGCAGAGTAACTATTCTGATTCTTGGCAGAGGGAAATTTTAGAAAAACATAAAGCAGAAATCAGGAGAAAGGAAGAAAATCAGAGGAAAGCATACGAGCCACATCAGTCACCAAAGCACAACGCGCAACAACCGGTGCACTATTCACCCAAACACAGTGGCTATCAACAATCAGCATACTCTCCAAAGCACACTAGACGTGGCATTTATGCACAGGTAATTAGAACAATGCATTTCACTATGTCATTGATTTAATGTACATTTGTGTTTTATAGCAACAGAAAAGATGGATGTTTCCTTTGAAGTATAGATGTACTCACTAAATTTATGGTTACAGAGAATGAAATTTGATTAATGTACTACATACTTGTGTGTTCTACCATCAATATTATCCCCAAAATCTTTTGCTCATTTTAAATGAACAAAAAGTGATGCAGTGAATTTCATTATATTCTTCAATGTGAAATCAACAATGAAAATTCAAATTTTGGAATTATTTATCTTCATAAAACTACCTGACAAAGAGATGACAATACTACATTACTGATATGTAGTTTGGGATTGACCGTTAAGAGATGGTTCACCCATGTTTTCATAGTTTTCAGCATGTCTGTGTAAACATACTATTAACCCTCCATTTTCTGTGTTTACTTTTTCAGAAATCTAATAGTTCACTAGATTACTACAATGTAGAATTGCTCAAAGGACCAAAAGGTTTCGGTTTCAGCATTCGCGGAGGTAAAGAGTTCAATGACATGCCACTGTTTGTACTGAAGATAGCCGAGGATGGCCCTGCTGCTGCTGAGTCTAAATTAAGGGTATGTCAAATGAAAAATAGTTTTGACAGTGAACCAATAGCAGTATTACTAGTAATGTGTTATTCTCATAGTGTGAGATTCATGTCCATTTTGTAGGATTTTCTTGTAATTGTTTCAATGCTTGAAAGTAAGGCTTTATGATTGCGTAAAAAGTTAATCATGGTAAAATTGTACTCACCCATACTTTTGTAACACAAAACTGCAGTTATACTAGGGGAGAGACTTGTACTGGAACAACCACTTTCCTGCAACACTTGCCTAATTTATCGTAATTTAATGTAATTTTTGAACACCTCTCTAACGTCTCCTGTATGTTTATGTGCAAAAAACATTGTAAATGGACAAAAAAAAATACTGACAAGATTTATTGAGTATTCTCATGATCTCATGAACCGGCATGCCATGATCAGTCACCTTGATATTGCTAGCCAATCATTGCCAAAAGACAGCAAGACTCAACAATGTTTTCCTTGCCTAGCTGATACTGTTAACAGTACTTTATTTTGCCGATCTAAATTAAACTAAATACACAATCCCTGGCTAAAGAAGTGACACTTTTAACTTACGCTAATTATGGAAATCAGAAGAAAGCTTTGAACAGAGTCTTCATACAATATATGTTGATTGGCATCAATGAACATACCGGTACATGGTGTGAACTGAACATGAATGCATTGGCTGCACACAAGGGAAACTTGATTTTCAAGATGAAACAGTCTGTTATCTTGTGAAGTTGTGAAAACAAAAGCCTTGGAGTGAAATTAGTCACTGGTCAAAACTCTTCACAGATGAAAACATAATTACTTCAAACAATGAAGTCGCTTGTTGAGAGAGTGATCGACAACTAACATCGTGGACATACCTAGAAATGCAAAACAGTTACCACAGTAGAACTTGATCTATTAGGTAATGGTGGCCACAGGATTATAAGGTCGTGGAAAAATGTGTCCTTTTCCTTACAGTACCATCATGCAAAATTCAGTGTTACATGGTTTTCACACCTTTTACTATTTTTTGTGGTCCTAAAAGTAATTTTAGCAACTGTAAAGAGAACCATTACACTTTCCTGTACGGATGTACAGCAATTTCAAAAATCCTGTCAAAGTATTGGAGGGGCTTATACATGAGCAAGGCACTATACTTGGATGAGTACAGTCAGATATTACTAGTGAGTCAATCAGATTAAATGCAGTGCAAATATCTTGTTAAAAATACAGTGCCCCCAAAATATTTTTTATGCAGGAAAGTCTTTTATTCTATATTAAAAAACTGTTAGTAATGCTCTGCAATAATGAAAACTTCACTTTGTTCAAGTTCTATGTTGTTATTTTTCAGTGTAGGATGGGTCAAACATAAGTTTGATGTATATTCAATCACTGTGTAAAGCAATCAAAATCCAAACTCAAGACCAAATGTATTCAAATCCTATTTGCCAACCGAAAGCAATTAATATTGAAGAGCATATTGTTGTAAGATATGTTCAAATCCACCTGACTGAGTTAGAAACCTAGGATTTACAACGAGGATGGTAAAATAGATACATCAAATGGACAAGAAGCTGCAATCATTAAGATATGAAACATTGACATCTTGCTCCATATTATTGACAAGATCTACATTCTTTGAAAAGAACATTTTGCCTGCTGGTCATTAATGCAAGGTTAACAGTCCATATGTCAAATGATTTGCATCCTGTATTGGTGATCTGATTGATGTGCCCTTATTGATATTTTCTGTCACTTTCCATCAGGTTGGGGATCAGATCATGGAGATAAATGGCTATAGAACAACTGGTATGAAACACTCTGAAGCCATTGACATCATCAAGAGAGGAGGTGGAGTTGTGAAATTATTGATCAAAAGAGGAGGACAATCAGCATCACCAGCATCAGGTAAACAAAGTGTAGTAACCTAGACAACAGGCCATGTGATTAGTGTTACTGTGGTTTAACTAGCCCAGTGTGCCCTCTTTGTCAATTTGATGCCAAAATGAGTCACAAGTGATCTCTTTAATTGAGTACATGCATTAGTATAGTTACTGTATCAAACACGGAGAAATTCATGAATGGTCCATAGTCTGGTATGTTTATAGTACTAATACATATATTTCCTTACTTTCTCAGGTTATGGAGAAGAAGCACTCAACAAATTAACTTCACCAGTGAATTATGCTTATTCCTACACAAGATAGAAACATAATTTCATTTTAGCACTGAGTTAGCACCACCAAACTACAGTACTACACTCCCTTTTCTCTTGCTTGCTTGGAGGTTGATCTACAGACTGTACAAGTATCAATGTGCAACCCAAGACAACAATGCCTCATGGAATCTATGGAGGGCTGGAGATTTTTGTCTGCTTCTCCTTGATGAGGACACGGTATGCTGGTCATAGAAAGGGAGTTCACTTGAATCACACTTTGCCTGGAACTTGCTAACTGTCCATGCGTGACTACTATCAACACATTCCAATCTGAGCTGAGACGAGAAAAAAACCAGACAAACCTACCAATAATAATGATAATTGTAAATGACAAAAAATCACCTTGAATTTAGACTTTGTGATGATTACCTTGATAGGAAAGTGGATTAGACGTTTCTACGGATCATTTGGCAATCTTGTAAATTATAAATAGAACTTGCCTTTTTTTTTTAAAATTTGGACAATATTCAAGGTGTGTGGGTCATATTTGCCGTGACTTGTATGTTGACATGAATGGCCTTTTCTCATGGAATTCACAAGGTAAACCAGACACACTGGCACTTGTTACAAATGTTGTCACATTTAGGGATATTGTGGGCCATAAAATATTGGGCTTACCGAGCATTAACTCTCAATTTTCTCACTATTTCCATTCCTGTTAACTAGCTGGTTGTTATGTATGTATTATCATGTTAACATGTGCAATGCCCACCCCAAAAAAGAAAAATAAAAGAGAAAAGTAAATCAGAAATAAAAAATTGAAAAATCAGGGACTGAGAACCACCAAGCATGAACCTATTTTTTGGCCAAGGACTGACTTGATTGTTTTTATCCTGAGCTACTTCATGTATAGTGCTGTTATTCTTTTGATTGGGTAAAGATATGATTTTAAGCACTTTAAAATGTTTTTACGCTTTGTCACCGCATTGAGTTTGTTGCCCATATTTTACCTTTTTTAAAAATTTAGCAAAGTAGAAAAAAATTTTAATATCTTCACTATCATGTATTCTGACACAAACCTGTTGAACACTTTCACTGAACAATGCAGTACAGAATCTTTATGGTATTACAAAATTTTCATTCTCTGCCCCATGGGAAGATCGGTACAAAGATTTTCCAGTGTAATTTTTACAAAGATGAGAAGACACCCACTTAATTTGATTTGAATTGGGTCAAGGATGATGTTATGACTTCAAAGTTCCAAAATAAAGTATATGTATGTGTAACATTGACAGTAACATTAAATTTGTATTCAGCTTGGATTATCGATGCAAATTTCTTCTCTGCTGTCTGTAAGTATTGTATTTGTATTCTGCAACAGGAATATATCCAAACCAGCCCTTTAGTTCCAAAAGTCCATACCCAACATGTGATTGGAATTTTGTGTCAGCTCTTATTGAACCCAGAAAATAAATACTGTGTTTTCCTGAATTAAATAAAAACTTCAAATCGATATGTCAGTCGATAATCATTGTCATTACAGATTAATGTTTGCAATGCTACACCCTGCCGATATCTTTCAAACTGTTCTCAATTTTTAAAATGTTTAGTTTATTTTGAAATCAGAGCATTCTAAAAATTATCAGTTACGATTCACAAAATGGCTCCGTAGAAGTCTCTACTGTCTTATTGTTCAGTGTAAGAAAAGTTCAATAACCCAGGTCTACCTTAGCCTTTGCTATGTAGTAAAGCATCCATGAATTATTATAAACTAGTTAAAGATTGGTGTATATATTCAAGCAGGTTTTCTTTTGTTTTTTACAGTTTTTAGCCGTCAGTAGTACTACAAAGCAATAGTTGCACCTATAATGTCAGAGGCGTTTTTAAAGTTACAAAAAAATTATAAATTCTCTTTAAGTGTTATATAATTACTGTGTTCACATTCAACCTGATAGGTTCACTAATAGACAATACCTGTCCGAAAGAATTCTTAAAACTGTGATTTCAAAGATTGCATTCCAAAACATGTATTTCATAGCAAGTAATAAGGTTTACTGTTAAAAAATTCAAAAGGTATATTTTCTTGATCATAGAGTCAACATCAAGCATGTGAAAATTATACCTGTTCACACCTGTTCAGTGTCAATGTCCATCAAAGGAATTCATTGAAGTCTGTATATAGATGTGTCAAGAAGCACACCTGTACAATGAAAATACAAATGTTCAATTCGTTGTATAGTGTTAAACTCTAAAGCAGAATATATATTTTTATGAGAAATGGGGAAGACTCTAAATACATGGAATTGTTACATTTCTGAACGTCAACGTCATTGGTTTTGACATGCACACCCGTGTCTGGAACTCTACCAGTGATATGGTATTGTTAGCTGGATGCTGGTGTGTTTTTCATTTTGTGTTGAGACTGTGTGGAACGGCCTGATGCTTTCAGTCTGTGCCTCACGTACGACAAACTACTGTCACAGTAAATAATTGTCACCTGTGAATTGACCAGTGTGAAACTGTGGTACATCTCATTCAGTTTTTTAAGCCTGCACAACGAATAAACAAAGGAAGCAATGCATCTTCTCACAGCCCTTCACCAAAGGGACTGTGCCCTCCTACATGAGGCAATTTCTTGCCAAAATTGGATTAATACCTACATCATTTTTTCAGGCTTAGCAGTATTTGATTACATAGGATTTCACATCATCTGTAGACAATGTTGTGTAACTTTCCAAGTCAACAGAACACAGATATCTTACAACCACTCACACTGCATCATGGGTAATACATTGTCAGTTTGTTATTCCTGTGGCTGTAACCAAATGTTGAACAGGTTAATACTTGTCATGTCATTTTCTGAAAAAAAAAAAATTGATCAGTTCATAAATAGTTCTTAAAATGTGATTCCCTTGAGGGGGGGCTTTGTTTTTCTCCCAACTATTCTGACCAACCATGTAGCTAGTTATATGTCATGTGACTGATATGGAATTGGGAAATATTGTCTGAAAGAGCATAACCTGCCTGGTAGTCACCTATCCAATCAGCCCTCCCACATGGCCAAGTGTAGTGAAATAGCTTGGAATGTCATGATATGACTAGCAAAATGAAAAAGAAATCCAAGCATTCTGAGTTGGTCTGAATTTCACGGGAGAACAGAAAGTCTTCCTATGGTTGAGTTCATTTATGGAATTGTAATATTTTTCATGTCTTTATGTCCATGTTGGCAAATAATCTATCCAGCGACCGGAATATCCTGCATGATTCTAGAGATACTTTGTTTGAAACTGCAGCACAGTTCTTTGCAGGTTCTATGCACAGTTTGACTGGCCACTCCCAGTATAGTTTCAAGATGTTAAAGTCTAATAAAACCATCAAACTTTGACCTTGACCTCATAAGCAATGAACACTCTATGCAACTGCTATCTTCTGTAATATTTGTCATTATTCGGCATGGTAATCTAATTTTGTCCCCGTGTTCTCTTTCCTTCATTTGCCGCCTTTTATTTTAGCCCATTTTGTAAATTTTTTTTCCCTCAGCATATTGGAATTTCCATCACGTAGTCAAGATGTCTTTGCTAGTTTTTGTCAAATGATAATAAAACCACAAAAAAATGACTTTGCAAATACAGAATCAAATGTAATATAACTTTGATTTAACTTGAAGTAATTAATTAAAAAACTGCCATATTTATTTATATGTTCTTGATCTAGGAATTAACCTGTAGCTGATCACACATATTTATAAAGTAGATCAATTAGGTTTATTTTTAGTTGCCCTTCAGAAGTTACATGTATCCACAGTATCTGTCTATTTCTGTTTGTGATGTTAATTTCTTTTGAAGCTGTTACCATGGTGACTAGCCTCAGTTTGAGTGACAGTGGTTAGTTCTTTCATTTGGACACCGATGCTGTTATTTTACGGGATGGATCATTTTTTTTATATTTTCTTCTCAAGACAGGACATCAGATGGAAACATCTTCACAAACTTGTTCTGAAATGTACACTAGCTGAAAAAGAGTATTGATAGCGTGAACATGCAGATGGAGACATCTTATGACAATGATTGATGTCAATTGTAGGCATTTTTCCATGCAGGTGTAAAACCCATTATGTTATTATATCTGCAAAGTAGTGGAATGAGCATTCCTTGAGATCAACAAGTTGTGTTTGGTGTAGCAGCCTGAAACAAAGAGCAAAGATAACAAAAGCATTTACATCAGTGAGAGATTCAGCAGTGATGGTCATGTAGTGTGCATCATAGTGATTGTTGAAGAGTTAGTTGGTATACAGACTTACAGTACATTTCAAGTAAAGCAAACTAAACCACAGAATCCCAGTGTGTCATGATAAGTATTCTTGTTGGCTTCTTCAAGTGTCAGTTAATTTTTATATTAGGGTTTTTTAAAACAAAGGAATGACAGAAACATGTACAGTAGGGTACTGTCATGTCATACCTTTTAGATGCATTGTCACAAGACTTTGGAGTCCCAACCAAATGCTTGCCAATTTACTTATTCCTGGCGTCATGAATCCCATAGGATACAGGACTGCTACATCTGCCAATTGATATCCCTCGATTCAGGAGTTTTTGTCTTCGTTTTTTAGATTGTTTCTTTGAAGCAAAAAAAAATTGTGTGCATGTCATAGCTTTGTTGTGAAAATCAACATCCTTGGTGAAAACCTTTGCTCCTCTCTTATGAATCTGTAAAGACTGAATTAACTAAAACAATGCATTTGTTCAGATGATCCATTCAGTGTCAACTTTTGAATAAAGGATTATGTCTCTGACGTTTAGAAGTCTTTGCCTCTCTTGTTTTCAGTCAGTCCCTCCATCCCTCCACCTCACTGAGTAGTGATGACTATGCATGTTCATTATGTGACAGTATGTAAAATGCCAATATGTAAATATACACTACCTTCTTCACATTGTTCTCCTTAAAGAGGAGACTCTGAGGGGGGTCATCTGAAATGCTCCTGTGCGACTTTCTAGTGAATCAGTGTCTTGATATGTATGTCAGTTTAATCAGTTCACTTGATACAATGCAGACTGCCTTGATTTGGAAATGACACTGACACTGACATAAAATCGTGACAAAAGCAATAATGGAACTCTGTACATTCATAGACAAAGTAATGAAAAGAAAAATACATTTGATTGCCCAACCAAGGGTTATGTTTACAAATCTGTTTACGTTTGCTCTTACTATGTCCTATCACATGCAAAAATAATAAACACATTTTCACTATTAGGGGCCCTTGCAATCCATGCAAGATGATTACTTCTTCCACTGAAAAATTTTAAATTTTGTTTTCAAATACTGACCATTGCAAAGTTGAACATTGAATTAAGATTATGATTATTTTTTCTTGTGAACGAGAACTGTATGATTGTCATTATCCTGAATTACAGTTGTTTGCTGAATGGCTGTCAGATTCGGACTCTGAGCTCTGTGCAGATTTATTCTTCACAGTACAGTAATACAATTCTTATTATCAGTAGAACATTTCTTGCCATTAAATGTTGCTTATTGCAAGGAAAAGAGTGCATCGGAGTGTTATTTCTGCAATTCTTCAGGAAAATAGCATCCATAATATTTTATTTATTCATTTATTTATTTATTTATTCACTCACAACACTTCAAAGAAATTCATGCCATGTGACAGACAATATTCAAGAAAATTTACCCTTTTGTACTTATATATTCATGCGCCTTTGGGAATGCAAGTTTGCATGATGACACCCCCTACCCAGTCACTGATGATAATAGTGAAGGGCAGGGACTGAAAATGTTTGTCTCTAGGGGGCATCATTAGGAATGTAAATAGAAAAAATTGGCTCTAAGAATGAAAACAAAGCAAAAGCATTTTTGAGTGAATGTTTCATTTTAGAAGCGGATTGGCCATTTTTTTCATTTCAAACAAAATCGGCAGTTAATGAATTGATTCAAATCTGAAAGTCGCGTACGGACGATTTTTACAGTTTACACACAGGGGCTCATAAATGGCTATATAAGTCAATATTACAGCGTTTTTCTTTCTTTTTCAATGTTACAAATAAACTAGCTGAGCCTGAAGAGCACAACACTTGTGTAGCTGTCTTTTGTGTAGCTTGTATTGGCATGTATAGTGCGCCCTCAATAGGGAGTGTGATTATATGTAAATGCGACCTTTAGTTCCGTGACCTCTAGCCGTGCCTACTTCCCTCTCCAAATGGCCGGCCATGCGTACAGACGTCGCTGTGTTTACTGACGTCGCTGTGTTTACTGTACTAATTTGGTACAGTAAGCATAGCGAGGACAGGAAGTAGGAATGGCTAGAGGTCACGGAACTAAAGGTCGCATTTACATATGATCACACTCCCTATTGAGGGCGCACTATACATGCCAATACAAGCTACACAAAAGACAGCTACACAAGTGTTGTGCTCTTCAGGCTCAGCTAGTTTATTTGTAACATTGAAAAAGAAAGAAAAACGCTGTAATATTGACTTAAATAGCCACTTATGAGCCCCTGTGGTTTACATGCGTAAAATGTGAGAGAAGGACCCTTACACACTTTTTCTAATTTGCGCACGCGCAGACTTATTCGGTAAAATGGCGTTTCTGATTGTGCTGGGAATAGTGTTTCTCACCATCGCTCTGTTTCTTACACTATGTTTGCTAGTGGTGTATTCGGGCCTATTCCATTCGGTTGATGTTAAAGCGGGCAGACCTCCTGTGTCAAATTTGTACATCGCTTATAAATACCGTAAAGGCCCATACAGTGAATGTGGGGATTTGTTTACCGATACTGTAAAGTTAGCTCCTGATCACAGATCGATTGCGGTTTTCTACGATTCCCCGTGTGAGGTAAGTACATGCAATGTGTTTGAAGGTTTTAGAAGTTCGAAGCCAAACAGTTCGTAATAACTGCGCCGAAGATGACGGCGGGGTTTTTGCAGTTCTTCGAGGACCAAATATCTATTTGTAGTCATACAGTTCATTTCGAAGTTCAAGTGCTCGAACCACCGGCAGAATCTTTGAGTGTTCAATATAAAGTAACTCGCATGCATGCACTGAGAAAGAGACTGAGATATGAGAGCGCCTTCATCAGTATAAAAAAATAGTTCCTATCCCATACGGCACCTTGTAATATTTTTAAGTATTTGTGCCATACACCTGTACACAGTGCCTGTGTCATGACCTTCACACGATCTCGGCTCGAGAAAGAAGGAAAGTGTGTTTGTCTCAGACTGCGCCCTCTAATTAGGTGTCGCAGAAATATATGGGGAATGAATCTCCCTGCCCTCACAAAACTTTTACCATATTATCGACCTATCTCCTAAGCTGGTTCTGTTGTCTGGTACATGTCGTTTAATATGTGAAAGTACCAAGTGGTCTGCGACCTGTATTGAACTTTGTCATTTTTAATCATATCACAGCAGAACGCATGCCTCTTCTCCAGTTGTGCACANGGGGGGGGGGACTGTTCCCCCCCTCCATGGCAAAGAAACAGTAAACAGGGATAGGGGGATTCATTTTTTCATACGATTAGCAATTAAGAGTCAAAAGAATTATATTCAACATATAAGGACTGATCACTTGTTGTTAAAAATATCTAAATGTTTTTGACAAACTTATTGACAGTGTCTGGTTAATTTCATACCTCTAATCATGGACCCCAATCACTCAGAAAATATGTTCAAGTTTTCCACACGTACATTTTTAAGAGCTTCACTACTGAGCAATGGTAGCCATCTAGGAGAACATCAGATACTGATAGCAGACGTCATGTTGATGCTTAATTCAAGTACCGTAACCGTCTCTTATTAAAGACTCCAATGATATGTCAATTATGGCAAAAAATATGAAACAAAATTTAGGAATTTTACGTTTCCAATAAGGCACCTCAACAGATCTTGGAAACCATTTTCTACATTATGTAACCCGACCATCATCATGGTTTTTGAAGACAAAGCACTAGTCACCTGTCTTTCAATATGTCAATCTTTTTGTTGTTTCTACACTGTCACTGTCATTGACAGTTGTTATATTAGTAGTGGCAGTTACCTGAATTCCTTGCCGGAGTATTATTTGCATCTATTCCAAAATGCATTATGCTCCATGGCGTATGTAGAATACGACATGCACATCGTTTAAAAAAGTACCGGTAGTAGTTTGCAGTCATATCGGATCAAGTTTTGTTGCCCAGGGCAAGCTTTGGGAAGTTTGGGCAAAAGGAAGAGTTACAGTCAGTCAGCACATCTTGTACACTATCAGATTGTGTGTGACGGATGCTGTATGATACTTTCTCATCAAAAAACACTGACATACAACTCCTTGATTTATACAATGGCATCATTGATTGTCGAATCATTCAAATGAAGTATTCACTTGATTTTGTCATGTTGGACAAACACCCTGTGAATATTAGAGCAGCTTCAATTTGAGTTCATATTTTGATTTGCATGTTTTATATTGTTTTAGATTGCAATCAAGCCATGTAAATTTCAATTTTTACTGGTAAGCTTTTTTGGAAGATTCATTTATTAAGTGTGTTACAAAAGATTAGTTGGCAATTTTAAAGGAGAATTCAAGTGATAGTGTTTTATGCACCTTCCTGTTGTCAGGCTATTGCATGGCATGCAGGAAGTAAAATAGCCCTGTTTTTGAGTTTTAATGGTGACCAGTCCACAAATAGCACCTTGGGAACGAAAATTAAGAATGCGTTATCTTCCTGATTTGCAAAACTGATGTATTGATGCAGCAGACACATTAAACTAAGCACAAACAGTGACACTTATGCACTCACATGCAAAAAAAAATCTTCGAACTACATACTTAGATGCAGAGTGTCAAAGCTTCTTGACCACTTTGCAACATCACTGAAGTCCAATTTCATTATTTCCTTGAACAGGTGGCAGCAAATGAACTCAGGTACATTGTAGGCTGTATCCTTGCTGAGGGGGATGAGACTCCTGACAAAGAACTTGAAGAAAAGATGAAAAGTGAAGGGTTCAAGACTGCCAAGTTTCCAAAGATCGACCACTGTGTCAAAACTACTTTCCCGTATACTTCTGTTGTTTCAATTTATATTTCAGTCTTCAGAGTGTATCCAAGGCTTAGGGAGTATGTCAAGGTGAGTAGAGATGGTAAAAGAATGGTGAGAGGAAAGAATGCTGGTATGATATGTAGAAATTTATAATAAGGTGATAGGGTTCTAGGACTGTTAAAGTCCTTGATTGGATGACTCAATTTCGAAATTGTCACAAATTGGAAGTTTACAATTACGTAGTGTGCTGTTTTAATCCCTGTGATTTGATTATTGAAGAGTGTCCAGTCAACATCTGTGATTGGTTGATATGATGTTTTGATTATTGTGATTGGATAATTGAACTCATGAATTGTCAAAGTCTGTTATAGGATGATTAATTTCTATGGACCATTGAAATCTCTGAATAGGAGACCCGATTAATTTATGTGAGACAATGATTGAATACAGCGACTGATGGATACCACCTGGATATCTCTGTTGATGTTTGTAATTTAGACTTCTGAATGATCAAGTAATTGACATGTGTGATTTTTTATTTCATCCTTTTTTTTACTGGTTTATTACAGTCCCTTCTCAGAAGCTAAGCTTCCCTCCATAAAATTTGAATTTCGAATCTCATTCTTATATTGTAGTTATAAATTTTGAACTTACATATGAACAAGTGTATAGTTATGTTGTAGTGTTATTTACTTACCCTCAATGAATCTTTTGTGAAACAAAAGATAATTAATAGTGGTATGTTGAAATCCTCTTACAATGTCATAGCTCTCAGTGCCTTTACCTAAGCATCTTATTTATCTCGAGAAAGTCTAATATCTGATTCAGTCATGCTTTTCCTTTTGCTTAACATCAACAGACACAAAAACTTTGCGCCCATCCATTCATGGAAATTTGCGACAATGATACCATCTACTACATAGGCCCACTGGCTAGACAGAATGAGTTCTACGTTTCAGAAGTATCAGATATGTCGTCCTCTGATGAGAGTGATGATCCTCCACTGGCAGCGAGCATCAGGCCACGGAAAATGGATGTCAAGGCCAGTGGGGACAGGAAAGAGGAGGGGCCATCTACAGATAGGCAGAAGGGTCCAAGTGGAGCTGGGGGAGAAGGAGAAGGAGAGAGTGGGGGTAGCAATGAGGAGGATACGATGGGATCTGAGACATCCAACAGTGCCAGTGAAAGCCCATTTGAGGAGCTGCGTCTAAGTGAAAGTTCAAGTGAGGACAAGAGTTCAAGTGAGGACAAGAGTTCAAGTGAGGACAAGGAGTGATCTCGCCATAATGTGGATGTTTTTCTGTACACACTGCCTTGACTGAGCGCAACAAGATAGCATCGTCGCAGTACCGCCACCAAGTGTTCATCTTAAGACTTTCCCAGGGCATGTATTCCAGAGTGCTCCTTGCATTGTTTACAACTTCAATATGTCAGCACAGTAGTTGATCACCAGTCTTGCTGGTCAGTAGTACAATGAGGAGACTTTTTGTCATGTATATCTCTGAGCCTACTGTAGCAAATCCTGCTACGTCATTTTAAGCAAAGTTGCAAAGTTCATTATTAAAACAGCTGTGAACAAGTGTTTGAGGTGATTGGTGTTTGATAGGGATTGAAAGTTTCTCCTCTAAACTGCAGTGTTTGTCAGAAAGTTCATATTTGTTAATTTGTACTACAATCCATGACTAGACAATCTTTTACCTCTTCAGCAATTTTCCCCAAGATTTACAAAGGTGATCAGTGCGTAATTGACATTGAATTTCTCAGAAATACATTTGATTTACATCAAAGGCATTATTGATGGCTTGGTTAGTTTCCAGTTAAACAAGATGTGTTGATTTGATCTGCATTTAGTGTTGCATGATTTGATTGGCTTGTTAGTCCCCACGGACACCGTCCGGGGGGACTTAAAGGTTTGGTCATGTCCGTGCGTGCGTGCGTCCGTCTGTGCGTCCGTGCGTCCGTCCGTTCACGCAGATATCTCAGAGATGCAAAGAGCGATTTCATTCAAACTTGGT
>LD344480.1:0-20927 GCA_001465055.1 Ptychodera flava | reverse complement strand
TTATCACAGACCTAATTAATGAAGATGACTCTATCCTCTCTGAGGACATGTAATCAAAGTACCCATTAACAAGTGGGGACTGTGTCATCAACGATGACTTGTTCTTTTTAGGATCCTCTTTTGATTGGCTGTATGTTTGCATGAATGCATGTTCATGATATGTGCATTCATTTTATCAATTACCTACCTCTGCCAGATTGGTTTATTCAAAAAGATAAATAAGGAGCTCAATAACACTGCCTACCATGTGATTTTGTGTGTATTGCAGTTACTCTGGACTGCCATTCACTGAAAATAATTTAATTATTGGACACAAATGGTGAAAATGTCAAATTGCTTTTACATGTAGTCTGCTCATGGTTTCAATAAACAAATTCCAAGTGTGTATTTGCTGTACTCGGACTTCTCAACCAAATCAATATATTCCAACATGCCTACATTAGATCCTCTAAATAAAGTGGGTCAGTGCAGCCTGTATGTAGCTCACAAGAACTGTTATTGCTCGACATTCAGTAACACAGATTCATGTAAACAAGCATTGACGCATGACTATGGCACACGGATGCCTCTCTGTTGAGTTTTACTGAACACTTTCTGCAAATCCGTTATATCCATCTACCATGGATGTCTCTGCACACAGGGTCATTTACCGTGGCAACCATTCTACATATTGGCTTTTTATGAAAAGAAATAAAGATATCAAAGTGGTGACCACCTAGAAGTAATTTTATATCTTTTTTGACAAAGATGAGCAAAAACATTTAATTTCATTTAATATTGCTCCAGCATGTTTGTTCAGATGTTCACACGTATACACATCAGAAATATGTTGGCAAAAATCACCATTCTCTCAGCTCATGTGGGTTTGTTGAGATTTTACTTCCAATGTCAATTTTTTTTTTAGTGTACAAGCTACAGATCTTTCATTTATGTGCACCAGATTTCAACAGTGTGCTAATCATGGATAAAATCCTGCAGAATATCGTAATATATAAAATTACTATCATTGTTTTGAAACCTCTGTTTTCATGTCATGTTTACTGTGCCTTGCTATTAGCTAATACAAACAAAAATTACCGTCATATTTTTGGAATGCAAATGGTAGATTAACAAATAGGTTGTCTAAATGTGTTTTTGAACAACATTTTTATTTTTACACCGCAAGGAGAACATCTGGCATATTCTTAATTGTTATAAAAATATTCTCATTGTAAGAATTGTGATATTATCTAAAGTTTGCCATGTTGACCAACCGTTATTAATATATTTCATGATTTGATATGCAATACATACACCATGTAAAGAAGTTGTTAACTCACCAAAAGTTAATAATTCTATGTTGTAAACATCATCATGCTCTTGTTTGTACCTAAAACCTAGGCTAAGTGCTGTAGAGGCTTACCTTCAGTAGCTGTAATGAATTTCATCATTAGTATGCAACGAAAGGTATACGTCTGAAGATATTGAGGAGTCTTTCAGAAATTATTCTTGCAAGAATAGTGAAATTGGTACTTTTTTATCACTGATGTCATTAGTGTCACTACAAACTACATGTAAAAGTTCCAACCACAAAGCTGTAGGAATGAAAAACCTGTGAACAAATGCAAAATTTGCCTGTATTTTTGTCGGCAGCAGCAAATGTCACATGTGTTTGTATATTTGGTATCAAACTTACAATTGTGATCTGTACTATCTGATAAAAATAGTGGTGAGATAGTGATTGGTGTCAACCAGAAATATGCCAATGAACCAACCATTTCTCTGACAAATTGCAAACCTCAAAGTATGTCGCACTAAGGTTATATTTGGTTTTCATCTCATTTAGCAACATTGTTTAAGCATAGACCCTCGAGGGTCTATGGTTTAAGTTCACACCTGATATTGAACCTTTCACCTTTGACCCTTTCATTACTGTGGTTTGGCAATTGGTGCAAGATTCAAGGTAGATTAGTATTAATTTAAGCAAATTGTATTAACAAGCATTGTTCAGGTGTTGAAATTTTAAGCGAATGATTCATTATCTTTGTCGACTATTCATGTACCTGGCATTATTCACTGTACAGGGCTTGGACCAAACAATATCTATGATTGGTTGAACTTGAATTGTTTGTAGCGAATTAATGTGATCAGGTCAAGAAGGTACACATGTTTCTTGACATCAAAAAATAACACGTTTACCTCAAGCTTTCAATCCTCATATAATATGTCTTACATAAGTTTTTTCTCAAAATTTGTCAGGGTGATCATCTCTTCAGTCTTCCTTAATTTAAATTTCCTTCAATCTCTTTCTGTTTCTGCTCGCACAACTTAATACTGTCAGTCCACAAGTTCCTAAAGATCTGCCATTGATTCATCTTGAATAATCTTATTGCTTGTAGTTTGCATGGATACCAAGTACTCTATGCAAGTTGCCAGCAGTAAGTTCAGAATTGGTAAAATTTCACATCATTGCTTAATCATGTTACAGGTTTCAATGATTCAAATCAAAAACTGAATATGCATCAAAATTGTTTTGACAAACTTTGTTTGTGTGTCCAAGTCGACCCAATGGCATTAAGCTTTCATTGCTATAGTTTTACACAGTTCCATTGTTTTCTTTCTTTAAAGTTGGACATCTATACAGGGAAACGGGGAGGAATAGGTTAACCACAGAGTAACATTGATAAGGGTATGTAGCATGATGGATGGATATCATGGGGAGTATCCTTGAATGACAAAGTTTCTGTCCAAAGGATGTAATACTGGTAACACATGCAGTTATTCTGTGGCGTGACATTTGAATATTTCAGTTTTGTATTACCAATTTAAGAGTGCCATGCTACTTTGTTAACCATGCGTTTTTTTCATAGAAGAATGATAGTGGTATTTTTATCTGTGTATGAGAATGCACCGCATTGATATCATACATTAGTGTTGGACGTATCTGTTCAGTTTTGTTGAATTGTTTCCAGTTTGATGGACTCTGCTATGTCACAGAGTAAATAATGTAAAGCCCTAGTAGCTGAACTGTTGGCTTTATGTTTCTGATTTCCTTTACAAAACTTAAGTTTTGGCAAATTACTGTACTCACTTAATAGAGATATGAGTCTGCTGGTATAAGTCATCATACATGTACAAGGATATTATGAATAGATAATTAGGATTATTGTTACATAATACTTGTCACTTCATGCCAAAATATTCCTACCACAGTGTTGCTTTATATAAATATTTTACCATGTACATGGTCAGTGAAGGTACTTCAAAAATGTTATGTCAAACAGGATCACCTGTGTTGACCTAAATACCATGCATTGGAAGAGTTTATGATGCTGTGATGCAGCAAGCACAGCTTGTAATGCTGAACTAGTGTAATGTAAAGGAAATGAGTGAAAATCCAAAACAGTTCTAGCTACAAGGGCTTTAAAGGGGCTAAAGGATCTTTTTTTACCAAAGTTTATTTATATCATTGCATTTTGAAGTGTATGCAGGTTTTTTTATATTTAAAAACATTGCATTTTGTTATGATGTTCTTGCAAATAAATGGAACTTTAAGTGATATCTTGATGCAAAGTTTATATTTGTGTGTTTGTATATGTGTCTTTTATTGTATGTGTGTATAAGGTTTGTTTGTACATGTGTGTTTGTCTAACTCTTCCTTCAGTTCAAGATACACATGTCATTGGTCATACTATAGAGAGGTATAAAGGCAGTGCTATGGATTGATCATCCCAATACCCTATTTACTGATTTGATTGATACCAGATTCTAAGGGGTGACTACATTAAGCACGGCCTTAATTCATGTAAATTATGGAATCAGTATTTTTATGAAATGCTTCCCCGTTTCAGGTTGAAATCACTTGTCTCATTACTTTGATATTTGTTTGGACATTAGAGACCCTATTTAGACCTTATTTTTACATTGGAGCATTTGTAATTGTTGTTATAAATATCGAAAACGAAATCTTTTAAGCAATGAAACCTATTCTATTTTTATCAGCCTGGCCTTGATTTCAGATTGGCACCCTAATGAAGTTATGATAAAGTGAGTTTTTTTATTTAATTCAATTCAATCACTTTATTGTCCAGAAATACATGTAGAAATTTGCCTTCAGGATCATCATATACAAATTAAAATAGTACAACTGGCAAGAACATTCTATAAAAAGGGACGCTATAACACATTAAAAAGGTTAAAACACAAAATAGGGTCAAAGATACAAAAATTGAAACACAAACAGAAACAACTAAAGACCAGCTGGAAGTTTAAAACAACTGCATCGAGTTTGAGTTTAAAATGGAAAGGTTTTTCTTTGCACGAGGAACCCGAAAACGTCTCCCTGACGGGAGCTTCTGGAAGTAACCATGAAGAGGGTTATCAGAATCATTGACAATGTGCGCTTTCCTTTTCAGTGCCAGATGGTAAAGGTTTGCAAGGTAATTTTGACGACAGCCAATAATTTTTTCTGCCATCCTCACAATACGAGAAAGTTTACTTCTGTTTCTGACAGTCAAATTACCATACCACAAAATGATAATATAGGTTAAAACACTCTCAATGAGGCATCTGTACATCATTTGTAAGATATTTTGACTCACATTGAACGATTTGAGTTTCCTCAGAAGGTATAATCTTTGTTGAGACTTTTCCGCTATACAGTCAGTATTTTCATCAAATGTGAGGTTTTTTCATCTAGAAATGAACCTAAGTATTTGAAACATGAAACGACTTCAACAGATTCATCGTTGATTAAGACAGGAGTAAAATCCGGGTAAACTTTACGACCACTTACAAGCTCTTTTGTTTTACCAATATTCATATCTGAAATGCTATCTATGCACCAGTTCTTTAAAATTTCAACTTTATGGAAATATTCAGAAAGAGAATCTTCCTTTTTAAGTAGCCCAACAAGAGCCATGTCATCAGCAAAATTTAAACAAACAAGATACTGTGTAAATAGAGAATAGAGTAAGTGATAACACGCAAACTTGTGGAGCACCAACATTC
This sequence comes from Ptychodera flava, assembly GCA_001465055.1. Lineage (NCBI taxonomy): Eukaryota > Metazoa > Hemichordata > Enteropneusta > Ptychoderidae > Ptychodera > Ptychodera flava. Next base: position 15,938 of record LD344480.1, on the reverse strand, counting down.
AGTACAATTTCCTCTGACATGTAACCATTTACACATACCCGTTGTGGTCTTTCTCTAAGAAAATCACTGATCCAGAGAATTATGTTGGCATTGACATTCATATTGATAAGACGTCTAAGGAGAACATATGGTTCGATGGTGTTGAAAGCGCTATGAAAAGTCTATAAAGAGAATACGAATATACGCATTTGCGAATTCTAAATGTTGAGAAACTAAATTAGATAGAGTAATATGCGTCTCCAACCCCTCTATGAGCGTTGTACGCAAATTGAAACGGATCTAACTTATCAGCAACATTACAAAGCAAATGCTTCTGCACTATACCTTCCGTACACTTGCGCAGAATTGATGTGAAGGCAATGGGACAATAGTCATTCAGCTGCTTTGAGTTGGGCTTCTTTGGGACTGGATAATTGTAGATGTCTTCCATATACGGGGACAAGATGAAGATTTAATAACATCTGGAAAATGTAGGTAAAAATGGGACCGAGTTGTCTACACAATTTTTCAATAACCTTCCTGTAATTTTATCGGGACCTGCTGCTTTGTTACTGTTTAACTTTAAAAAGCCCCTTTCGACATTATTTTTTGAGATCTCAATCTGATCAGAGACATGCACAAGACTCTGACACAGGTTACACATTCATTAGTAAAATATCTTACATCAAAATGAGCATACAATTTGTTTAATTTATTAGGGAAAGCAAGTAGATCACGAGGGAATGAATTTAGGCGAGTGTTTTTTTTTCCATCATAACTTTCAACCAATCCCATACAGCTTTACAATTATTTATTTTCAATTTCTCTTCAACTTTCACTCAGTTCTTATATTTTCTGTAAAAACAAAAACGTTAAAATGTTGTGACGTCAACGAAATCGCAGCTACGATAAAAAACTGGGTTTCCCAAGACAAGATAATCATTCTTCAGATCAGTAGGTGTAAGGTGTTACAGACATGCAAGTTATTTACCAAACATTATGATCATATATTAAGGTGATTTCCTCAGAATGAAAAAAGACAAAGCCAAGGCTAAAAATCCATTGCAGCTGTATGAAATTAAAAAGGCTTATCTTGTTTAAGGATTTTACCCTTCGACGGTACTCATAGGAAAGGCTTGGCAGCCATGATACGAACATTTCAAAACGCCCTTTATCTGGGATTTTTCAACAAAATGGTATAATCCTTATTTTAAGAAAGATAGGAGTAAAATAAACCAGAAAACACCCCCTGGTATTTATAATTTAGGAATGGGGACGATGAGATAATTGCAAATGCAGTTATAACTACGTTTCATAGAAACACGATTGGAACTAATTTGGGATAATTGGATGGTGAAGTAATGTTGGTTTTATTTATTTATTTATTTAACTTTATTTACTGTCGATAACATGTTCGGCCAATAAGGCCGATCTTCCACAAGGTCGACATTAAAAAATTTACAGAATGACAGAGAAAAAAACATACAAATACAAGCAACAAACCAGTAAAACATCAGGACAAGTCATTGACAATTTGGAACATTTGGACCCCTTTTTGATAGATCAAGCGACTACCAAGTGGAAGTAGGCCCAAAGTTTTAAACAATGTACCAGTTGGTTGATCCCATTTAGTCCCACAAACTAAACGTATAGCTTGTTTTTGCAACTGAAAAAGTTTGTTACAGTAGGATTGATCACAATTTCCCCAAACAACCGAACAGTAGTCGAAGGTTGATTCAATATAACATGTATAGAACAATCTCCGTGCCCGTAAGGGCAAGAGATGTCGTATTCGTCGTAACAAAGCCAATTGACTAGATAGTTTACCACGCAAGGAATTCACATGAGCGCTCCATGAAAGATTGCAATTCAGAATTACTCCTAGGAGTTTTTCGTCGCTAACATTTGACAATGGATCATTATTTAAAGATAAATCCAGGTATGATTTAGGTAAGCGTGATTGTTTCTGATGAGAAGTAATCAACATAGTTTTTGTTTTTGCTGAGTTAACTAGCATCCTGTTTGAATTACACCAAGATGACAAATGAGCAAGGTCGGCTGTTAAAGCAGACTCAAGCTCGATGATTGTTTCCCTTGACGTGTGCAAGGTCGAGTCATCTGCATACATGTCAATATTGTTCTGCAAATATAACGGCAAGTCATTAACAAAGATAAGAAAGAACAAGGGCCCTAATATGGAACCCTGTGGTACCCCGCATAGAACAGACTGGGAACTGCTGGTCGTTCCATGGACATTTACGGTTTGTTTTCGGTCATGGAGATACGACGTGAAAAACGACATGGTTTCCTCAGAGCAGCGATAGTAGTTTAATTTGCGCAGAAGAACATCATGATCTACAAGGTCGAAGGCCTTCCGTAGATCAATAAATACTGAACCAACTAATTTGCCATTATCAATGGCTGAACGCCATTGATCAAGCAATTTGAGTAAAGAGCTCTGACATGAATGCCCATGGCGAAAACCGGACTGTGCGGGAAACAGCAGTTCAAAATCTGTCAGGAATTTATAAAAATGAGTATGGATATGTCTCTCCAAAATTTTAGATAAAACTGGAAGGACAGATATCGGTCTATAGTTTTCAGCACATTGTCTGGAACCCGATTTAAAGATGGGGACAATTTTTGCAATTTTCCAAATACTAGGAAAAGAGCCTCTTTGAATACAAGCGTTGAAGATTTTGGTTAAAGAGGGAGCGATTTCACAAGCAGCATGTTGAAGAAAGTTCGGATGTAGCCCATCAGCCCCCATTGACTTATTGATATTCAAATTTACGAGCGATTGTTCAACATCTGCGATACTTAACAAAGGTATGAAAAAATGAACATTATCCGGAAGACGCTCCTGCACAAACTGCAAACGTAAGCTCATCTTTTTTCTTTTTAAGTTATACACTAAGTTTTTATGAGTAATTTGTAATATTGCAACATTCAGCTATAGGGCACCCAACAATTTTGAGAAATTCGAAAAATATGAAGATCCAATTATCCCAAATTAGTTCCAATCGTGTTTAGAGCAATAAGATTGTGTCGACTCAATAATGTAGTCTATTGTCGTTATCTGCACCAGCTTACCTCCATTTATAGTCTGATTCAACATCAATTTTGGGGAACGAGTGTACATGATAATGTTCCAATAAAAATTTCATTTTCAATTTAGCACTGATCTAGCTATACACGCAAGAAAATTATTGACCACATTTCGAAGGGTATTCTAATCCTTTCACGGATCAGCTATACACATCTGTCATAGGTATTTGCTTTCCGGTTACTATTTTTCGCCTCTTTCCGCTTTAAACATGTCTATCTGAAAAAACTGGTCTTCTAGATTTAAATTTTTCATATAATCCACAGATCATTTCAAGTAACTTAATACTTTTTTCTCCTGGTTGACAAGTGCTTTCTTATCTATCAAAGGAACAGCAGTTGTAACTTTTGATATTTTTTTTGCTGTGGTGTTTGCTCCGTGTATTTACTTCAATTTCTTGTTCGGCTCAAAAAAAGCATGTTGAAATGTTCGGTTTTCAGCTTGTGAATACAGAATGTATGTGTGTAAAGTACATTGTTTGTTTACATTTGAATTTTAGTCCGGATTAAAATTCATTTATCAACAATAACGATGTTCATTATACATATACAAGCTGTAATGATAATCTGAATACTGGAAATTTCTTCAATGTTTGTAGGAGTTGAACGAGAAACTGAATTAGATACACAGAATAAAAGCATTTAAAACATCATTAAGCGCTACAGCTACTGTACCTTTAATTTACCAATGCTGGCAAAAAGGAAAAATATTTCAAAAAAGCATAAACAAAACACAATGTGAGAATCTAATTCCGTGTTATCACAAAGCCAGTTGTTTGCAAGCGTCATATTTTTATTCATCCGGTCATTCTCTGGAAGATAAGGTACCAGTAATTGATTGATAAGAGCAACTTCCTAAACAGTAGCTGTAAACAACAATGAAATGAAATTTATATAATCTCATGGTCTACATTTGACGGGTGAAATAGCATTTTACATCAACCAACATTTATTCGTGTTATTGTGACTTTATTTTCAGTACACTGTATGAATCACTTAACAACATTGCAAATGTGATTCCCTTTAAGAAATGAACAGAGGGCAATACATTTTAATTGTTAGGGGGAAGGTCATACATTTTCGAGGAGTTAATGTGGGAAGGGCCATTTATTTCTGTCCATCAGCAAGCTCTACCATAATTGTGAGCTGAATTGAGCGGCATGCGCGTACTACTGTACTTGATCATTTCGAATTCTCGACGTCTTACGAGAAATGAAATTCATCGAATGTCTACATTTTATTATAGACCCTTTCTTTAGGATCCATGAGAATGATTGTAAGTCGCACTTGATTTGGAAATGTATTCAATCGTATTTCGACTCCAAACCATGTCTTAAGATCTGGCGCGCAGCTTTATCGCGCGCAGTTTCGTAAATGTCGTAATTACTGAACTGAAATCAAAACAACCATGAATGGAGAGACCAGAATAGGGGCGCAAATCTAGGGAGTGCCAAATAGGGACACATATCGAAAGCGCAAAATGGGAGGGAAGATCGAGAGCGTAGATTGAAATGCATCAGCGCGGTTTGGGGCGCAGACTATCGATTTCTGACCGCTCACATTTCTGCTGCAGTGGTAGAACCCCCTGTCCCTGAACTTTCCACAAAGAAAATGAGGTCAATTTTATACAGCACGATATGACGGTACTCAGACTCCACCCCTCAGCACAGTAACCGTGCTTACGATCTTTTTTCAAGATGCCTTCGACAAAGCGACACCGAGAGACAGAGAGAGCTACAGAAAATCTAGCTTTTCGAGTTTGTTATTAAAAGGTTTCAAAAACATTATTGCCGTCTTCGTATATACATCAACGATTCGATCACAGCGTTAATTTGAAACCAAACATGCTTTACGCATACAATTTGCGATTTCGTTTGGACCATTGAACAAGAAAAGACAGACGTGGTTGAAGTCGGTCATCGTGTAAGATAAGTCATTTAAGCTTGCTATAAGTATACTTCGTTAGCAGACCACAATACAATCATTGGCCGTCTTCAAAATATACGGTGAAAAGTCTGCGCAGTGCCTTTGAGCATGGGTGAAGTAAACGCGATTGGCAGTAATTGAACGACATCGCGGGCAGTAAAAAACAATCACGATTGATACTCTACAATATGGTAGTCATCATAGTTTCATGGATTTAAACCAAAAAGTCAGACCAAGGCAAGGAAACAAATACGTCAAAGTCTGAGTCGGGGAAACCTGTGGGTAAAAATCGACAGAAGATGGAGAGCAGCCCAGCACATCACAAACTGACAAATATCATGATGTCGATTCTAGTATGGGTGCTGCATGCGATATACACGACGGAAATGAACTTGGTGAATATTGATATCGTAATGGTATCGACGAACGCTTCCTAAGAAGGCAAAATGAACACAAACAGTGACTGCCCCCCCCCCCCAATGATAAGTCTGCCCCAAAATGTTGATGAATGGAACAGAAATTACCCCTTTCATTATTAATTAACATGCAGAGAAAAACACTGTTTTATATGTGATGATGGGGTACAAGTCAGCCTTGGTTGTTTGACTGATATTTATTGTATTTGAATTGCTGGGCCGTCAGTCAGGCTAGCTCAGTTGGGATAGAGCGGAGGGGAAGAGGTGATTTGGCATTGAACTTCAGAGAACATAAATCTCAAGACATGAGAACATTTGAATTGCAAGTAAACAAAAAGGATTCGAGTATTTTTCCCGTAAATCACTGCAAATGTCTCAACTTTCGTTACGATACAACAGGTACTTATGGATTTGTTAGAGCGACACTGATCTGACTAGCCCAAACGAACAAAAGGAAGAACAATACCTGCAGTTATCATTACTGCTTTCTAATTCCATCATTCAAACGATATGTTCCGCCGACTGAATACGATAAAATGCGTTGACGCCCATCACTGATATCTGTAGTATCAAAGGTTTCATTCTTCCATCGATTGCACGATGTACATCTGTAAAGGACTTGGGCGTTATCCTTAGTAGTTCCGTGGACTTCTCTGAGCATGCGTAACCTTGGCTTTTTAAAGCGTTATTGTAAAGATTTCAGTGCTGTTAAATCTTTAAAGACTCTGTATATCGCCCTGTATACGCAGCTGCCTCGAATACTGTTCTGTTATCTGGAATCCGTGGCAGCAGAATCTTGTTGATAAGGTTGAAGGTGTTCAAAAGAAATTCATTAAGTACTTGTGTTTCAAACTGAATATGCGTTACTGTTCATCAGGATACACAGAATTGTGCAAATTTTTCAATTTGCCTCCTCTATACAATCGTAGGAAGGTTTCTGATCTTAGCTTCCTGTACAAATGTGTTCATTCTGTGCTAAATTGTTTTCATTTAACTCAAATCCCACTGAACGTTCAATGTAGTCTACGGGTAAACCTACCATTTCGGGTACACTATTCCAGAATCAATGTTCGTAAACACTCCTTTTTGCCACGTGCTTTAAGCACTTATAACGATATTGCAAAAATTGCGCTCGAGTATTGACATTTTTAACAGATTTAGTCTTTTTAAAACAAATTTGAGGAATTATTCATGATTTGTATGTTATTTGTTATTTATTGTCCTTTGTGTCAAATTTGTGTTTATCTGTATTTTTTATGTATTTTTATGTTTTGTGGAGCCTGTAATTGGGAATTTACTCCTGTTAGCTATCCGAATAAATAAATAAAAAAATAAAATAAAAATAAAAAGCTAACGGCAGAATTGAAGATCGATCAACGGACTTTCTGTACCCGCCGGAGGTTTGAAGTTGGCGTCTACCTTAATTGGAACGAGTGGGCTCGGCCAGGAATCGCGCCACCAACGCCAGTAAATTTGGTCCGATTTTTAGTAAAAAGGTCAACTTTTGTTGACTTAGTCGTTGACATAACGATAGACAACATTCCTATATCATAGATCTAGTGTTGGAGATGAGGGTGACAGTAAGACAAATTTTGTGGGTTGTCTGACTGGCTTGAAATCCGACCTTTGGTAATAGCAAGTAAAGATTTTGCTGATCGTTTGTCTTTATCTCAAAATTCACCCCGTTAAGGCCTTTGAGAGCGATTTTGGAGAGAAGGGCACTTGAGACCCTTTCAAGGGATAACCATTACTTTTACATGAGCGTGGGATGATCGGCACAGTTGAATACTTCCGGCAACGATGCTAATACTTCCATCGAGTTTTCGCAAATGCCTTGCGGGTAATGAAACTAAGCTTTTTCACATAGCGTCCTACTTTATTGAAACGATTTATATCATATCAGAAATTATTTTAAGAGAAATTAATAACGTCTTCAAAGGCCAGTGAAACTATTTACAATAGCAAAACCTTATTACCGAATTAAAATTATTGTTCGATCTTGTTGTAATCTTTAACCTCTGCATTTCCTAAATATTACATTAATTTTAAAATATTAATATTTATATCATATCATTCATTCCAACAACATAAATGGACTGTTCCATTTCCAAGATACAGCCTCCCACTTCACCCAAACCGTTTATGGTTGCACAGAAACATTGCACAGAGGATACTGGAAATAGCGAAGAATAAGTTTACTGATTATCAAGACGTGACGGTGTCAAAACAAAGAAGAGACATTTTATTTCAGTTCAGATATTGTTTTTATTCAGGTCAAATCAAATAGAGTTGTAAAACAATACATATGGAAATTTCATGAACAGATGTTTTACCCTACCGATCAGTTGGCGTCAAAGAAGTTCAACGAAGGGTCACTCTTTGTTAAACTTACGTAGGCAATAGTTTAGCGAGCCATCTCTTTCCTTACCGTATTTATTGACGATAGTTGTTGTCATTGTAGCATAGTTAGATTCATTTTGATTGACCATATTCAGTGGTGTTCGATATTTTTAGGAAGAGCATTTTGCATTCTTTGGTTGTAGGCCTGCTTCTTACGGCTTTGACTGCTCGAAATACTCGTTAGGCCTATTTGATGTACTAGTCATTTGTTTTTGTTGGTGTTTGCCTGCATCTTTTTTGAAATAATGATGCGATCTGTTCATTTTACGGATAGGAAACACCTGATATGATTCTTATTGGATCAGGGTTTTCTCTCGACTGTGCGATTGCGCAAATTACGCATTTCGAGCCATTGTCTCCCCTGCAAATTTTACTGATAGCGCGGAAATCGCGCACAAAACGAAGCAAGCAAAGAAATCCCCATGTGGGGATTATAAACTAAGTGATCGTTCTGTGTTAATATGAACGTGTTAGCGTGTTGTGCCAAGATTACGGGATATGCTATATATGGTGCAGTACTCACATGGTCTTCAGTACAAAACATTAATTTTTGATCCATTTTACCATAGACAGTTCTACTGTCTACTATTTGACGGGAGTTTTTTTCATCGGTCTCTTGACCAAAGTCCCTCAAAAAGAGGAGGGCTGTGATTTAAAGCGCTTTCCCAGTATTTTTAATGTATATAAAACCCGATTGAGGTTTTGTTGTTTTCTAAAAAGGATATAAGGCCGAACAAAAAAAATCTGCTGTTCCGATAACCCGACCTACCCAATATTTTACCTGCCGACCCTAAACTTTTTAGAGCTACTTAAAAAACACGGAAGTAAAAAAAGGAATCCAAAGAAAAAACCGTAAAATCACGCTTCGTTTATGGCATTTGATTTTTGCTTGTCTGAGGGTTTCTTTTATGTGTTTTTCCTTTATATGTATGATAAGTTTTTCTGGAAATGTGGCCAGTGTTTGACCGCCCTGAACCCCTGAAATGAGCATATATAAAAATAAAAATATTTTGGAAAAAATTTCTGCCGACCTGCCTAACTTTTTTGAAAACCATGTTATCGGAACAGCACAATTTATTTTTGTTTTGGCCTAGGAAGCAGTAGGTTTTAATCCATGCGACCAATGATTTATTGTATTTACATTCCCTTGTACAATACTCATCGTGTGTCGGCTTTCAGTTATTCTTTCGTTTTTATTACTTTTGTCTGTTTGTGTATTCCTATTGTGTTTTGGCTTCTGTATACTCTGGTTTTAATTTCTCTTTTATATTTTGTTGTATCTCCTTTGTGCTACTGTTGGCATTTGTTTTGGAAACTGGTCAGAGAGAACTATAAAGTATCGTTCCGTGGGATCCCGGTGTATGCCACAGTGTCTTGAATTTGTTTCCGGTGATGCCGGGGAAGTCAGGTAACAGTTACCATTCATTCACTTCGAATGTGATAAATGTAAGTATGTCACCGGATTATCTTCTGTGTAATACGAAGAGGTAAACACTACCAGTTAACTCTGCTCACGGATTTTTCGTGCTAGTAATTTACATCGTCATGTGATAAGGCTTCGATGTCATGACTTTATGGTTTTAATGTGTTTTATTATTGGTATGATTATCTACCCAAACTTGGAAATAATGAAACACAATAAAATGAGAGTGCACTACGCATATGGTAGATGATATTGATGACTGAAGAAAAGATTCATTGTTGAAGGTATCTTGCTGTCAGTCGGAATTATCGCTCAATTTAAGTTCCTCTTTTATTATTTCATGTCAGTAGTTTTACCTTGTGAGGTAGATGTTCAAAAGTGATCGCAACTGTCTGGTCACTGTTATACAAATGACCCGTTATCTTCGCTCATTGGCGCTAACGCGCTGCCATCTTCTTCAATATTACTGCCGCGTTTATCTTAATGGAGTAAAATTAAATCTAATTCGAATCATTAAGCACTTTGATTTTACACTTAAAACTCCTCATACGTAATAAACTGTCAAAATTTTCATATTTTGCAATATACAATTATTCTATTTTTGCATATATTGACACTTAATTGCTGTGTTAATTATCGATTAAGAAAATAGAGGTGGGGCGATGTCACCGGATTATCTTCTGTGTAATACGAAGAGGTACCACTACCAGTCAACTCTGCTCATGGATTTTTCGTGCTAGTAATTTACATCGTCATCGATTTTAAACGGGCAAAATTACAACTTAATATGTATCAATATCGGTAGGCTTGCAATTTTTCTTCAGATGTAGAGAAAGACCCATAATGCATTGCAACATGCCATATTTTCTCATACAATTGCTGCTTACCGGAAAGTTTGTAACATGTATGGCACACGTGACAAACGACGACCGATGACGCTTTTTAACTTCGCCTGATCTTAACATTACGTCATATATGCACATGCGTAATTCAAACAATAACTTTTGATGGCATAGTTCTTATTATGACGTATAGTATGAAGTGACTGCAAATCAACCTTAAAGGATAAAAAGTCAAATTTTTACTTAAACATATTTAAAGCACACTCTAAGATATTCTGTTTCACGTAATTATGAATAATGATTCGAGATAGTCCGTATTTCAAGGTACTGCCTGTCACGGTGCAGATCCAATATCGTGATCAATCGCGGATCGCGGAAAGGTTGATGGAAATTCAGTTCCGTTCCTTATTTGAAGCCAAACCAGTCACGAATTGTTTTCGATCCGTCTTTTATGGAGACCAACACAGTTTCACGCTCTTCCATCGACATGGAAACTTTGAGAGAGAAACAAACTTTTGAAATCATGGTCGGTCGATCGTACGGTATCGGTACACTGCAGTCCGCTACAACAGGAGGTGTAGATGTACACTTTACATACAGCGTCCGATGTAGGCTTTCACGATAGGCAGTCTTATTTATATTGAAATGATCGTATGACATCTGCGTTTTTGCGACATTTAAGTAAACTGCTGCTTGATAGCACTCTGAATGTGTTATCGCGGACAATGCGCTGTATTTCAAGTTCGAGCAGACGATCTATGTTTGTTTTTCGCTCGAAAACCTTCCCGCACGCGGAGGGCAAAAAAGCATTTATTTTACGGCGCCTAACTCTCATTCCGCACATAAGCCATTCATTGTATAAGCTTGCAGTGAACTCACTTCTACGGTTATAGAACAAAGGTACGTTATGACCAGTGCGAGACCATCCATTAATAGTAGCTTCATATACGCTAGCTAGAACAGGACATCGGCATATCACCTGTCAAATATCACCACTTGCAACAGACTGCCGAGTCGCGACACGACTTAATTTTCAGAAGTGATGTTTAAGGGTACTAGCGATAAACTATCGGTGCTGCAGTACTGTTGATAAACCATCGGTGCTGCAGTATTTCTTTGAATTTAAGTAAGCTTATCTAATATCATAATCAGATTTAAAAAGGTGGTTTAATGAAAGATATAAAGTCCGATGTAATCGCTTGCAATTTCACTTTCACAGAGTTTGAACAGTGGATTACACTAATACAATTTCCTTTGGTACACATTTGGTATTTTCATTCGTTTAAGATGGGGCACCGGGATCTTTTTGTGTGGTTGCTATGGGTCAGCTTCCGATCTTACCCTTGATGTTTAATGCAGAGAGACATCAAACTCCAGTCGCGCTATCAGCACGTCCCCGGTGACGACATCGATATGCAAATTAGGTTGCCGAAAGTTCAAAACCATCAGGCTTTTTAAGTCGTTACACATGAACAAAAATACTTGCCCGGGATTTATTTTGTGAACCCGGCTAGGGCCTGACTTATTCCTTTTTCGACCGGAATGGTTTGATATTTGTTTTTCACTGGGACATTACACTTCTGCAAAAATCACTCATTTTGAACGTTTGGGGACGTACATTTTTCTTGATATTCCTCGTTTGAGAAAGGGTAGTCCAACAACGATATAAACAAGTAGATACATAGACCGTTTTTACTGGTTGTAAAAATCAGTAAAATATTTTGGCTATGAGAAGAGCCCTAGGGGATTTTACTATCCACCAGCAAATGCCGCCGGTGAACGAAATCACCAAATTTCTGGCGTTGGGTAGAGTTTTCTTGGTTACTGAGCGCGATGAGGAGTTTGGTCAACGTCGAGGAATCGCAGAAGGTCATGCCGAACATGCTGACGTCGCCATTTTGATAGGAGTACTCGAAGCTAGGCGACGTCCGCCACGCACTAAGCGGCCAAGATTGCGGCCAAGATGGCGCCAAATGAACCCCATGGGACAATATTTGATTTTGGAAACATCAAAATTCATTAAATATAGACCCTAAGGACTACAAAAATGTAGGTTAGAAAAATATATCCATGGGGTGCATGGGAACCCTACCTTCCGACCCGACAAGTACTCTGACATTCAAGTCGACGAGCGGCATTATTTCACTTATAGAAAAGGTAAGGGAATGTTCAGAATTTACTTCCAGGGGACCTGGAGGATTTTCTATTTTCCTGGTGATTTTTTCCATGCCCCCCAATCTATACATGCATGCTAACATACTAAGACATGCAGAGTTTGACAAATTTATCACACTTTGCAGGAACAATACAGAGGTCATTTAATAAATAATATAATAAAAAAATTCAGAGTTACAACTAAGTGGCCAATAAAAGCTCGTTTGCCCTATATATCATATAGAAAGAATTTTTTACCGTCCTTTATAATTGTGATTTACCGACAATAGCAAAATTTACATTACTCATGCGTTCACAAAATGATGATGTCAAAATTCTTGTTTTATAGCTTTTAAAAGAGAGAGAATTTGTTACAAAATATGCAATGAATGTCCCTTTTGTGTATTTGAGATGCACTGTAAATTCTTCCTTTCCCAACTGTTATCACTATTTATATTACCGTGTCCTGTCCATTGCGTTTTCATTGGTCGAGCTGAACCACGTGACTGCCCACAAATACACAGTAATGGTTTGTTTTCATGCCCGTGAATATGAATAATATCGTAAACATAGTAACTTTACGGCTAAAACGAAAATTGTGATTTGTATAAGAATCATAATCAACCACAAATTAAAATGGAGCATTTGTGGGCCAAGTTTAGACATTTTTTTTTCAAAAAATCTCCGGATTTGCAAAATTTTTGCAGCGCACGCACTACTCACTCACAGGTTCTGGGGCCCCGTTGTTGTTCGCAAGGGAAATTTTCGTAAATTGTGACTGTTTTTCGGGGTTCGTTGATAATATAATTGAAATAACAGACTCCGCGCTGACCATTAACGTTTATTTATGGGCGCGGGCGAGAGGAGAGCCATATTAACGGGCTCGGCAAGCCTCGCCCGTTAATTTTTGGCTTTCCTCTCGCCCTTGCCCATAAATAAATGTTAATGGTCAGCGCGTCGCCCGTTATTTCTATATTATATATATATATATATATATATATATATATATATATATATATATATATATATATATATATATATATATATATATATATATATATATATATATATATATCACTGATTTTTTCAAAGAAACGCATACAAAAATCAAGCACGGTAAGATGGTATTTGTTTGATATTTTTCAATAAAGCAGCTTTCAGTGGATTATTTGTGAAAGTTCTAGTTCAAAATTGACAATATTCCTTGTATGTATTCTGACATAGAAGTACATGTATGCCATCCTATGCAATGACTATAATATTGGATAGCCACTGGGTGGTCTTCTACCTTTTTATGCCAAGAACAATCGCTATTTGCATCAAACCTAGACTTATTTATCTCATTGCAAGGCAAAACCAGTCATTTTATACTTTCATTCTCGGATACCATGCAAATCCTCTCTGTACTTTTGACAGTGCATGTTGTGCAAATAAACATAATATAACGTAAGTTTTCTCAGTGATACACATGATACACACAAAGACAAGCACATAATTCAGTTAGACATTGTCGGAGTACATAATTGGCAAAGTGATATCTTTCTTGAAGTTGAATGGTACACTATTTGCAGGTCTCCAGATATTTATGGAAAGTGAGATGTTACATGCACGAGTCCAGCATACTTTTTCATCTGATGATGCTGAATAACTTGCAGACTCACAGTGAAAACTGGGGAACCCAACTAATGTTTTCTTTTCTCTTTTTTTTCAAATTTGGTTGCCATAAAACAAAGTGACTGTAAATAAAAGCAACAATCCAGAGAAATATTTCAGAACCTTTTTGGACAGTACTTTTTATCCATAACATGAATTCACATAATGTATATGTTATATTTCTGCTTATTCCATACACATTAAATTTTCGTAAATGCAGATAACCCAGGATACGGCAAAGTTAACCTTTTTTGTCAGCAGCACATTTTTTTTCAAAGCTGACAGAGCATGCATATTACACATTGTTACAAAATTTAAAAAAGTCATGATGCACAAATTTTCAGATGACAGGAAACAAAACATTGTTTTTTGGCCTTTTCTGCCAGCCATCACTGAAAAATCCTTGATCATACAAATCAGAACGAATGGGATTCTAACATATTAGTATCATTACGCATTCTGTGAGCCTACCCACAATTCTCCTTGCTTCATTCACACTGAGATCACTTCTTGACTACAGCAAATTTCTTTTGTACACAGGATGCTACATGTATGGTTAATAATTCAACAATCTGGCACCATTGTATTGATGCACATGATTTTCTGGGTGCACATACAGAATTATTGGAAAATCAACTCTTTTTCCACGTAGGAGCAGCAAATTTGTAAATTTTTCACCAGATACTTTTGACAGCCATTCATAATTTTATAGATCAGGACTTCTGGGCAAATATTTAATTGATGTGTGTTTTCCTTAGTCCCCCCTAAAAGATTGTGGTATTTTTGTCTGCCCCCCCTAATTTTTCTGCGGAAAATGGGTGCTACCCCCTGAAAATCCTCCAGCCCCCCCCGGGAGTAAATTTTTAACACTCCCTAAGGAAAGTTTGATAATGTCGCTACTTTAATAAATGTTTACGACGTCCCTACTCGACGTCCACAGAACGTGTATGTTGAATTTCAAATCCGAAATTGTGCAGTGTTTTACTTCATTTTTCATTTTACTTGTATGCTGTAGTATTGAGGTCAACTCGGGGACCACACTCAATATCTGTTGATTATCCGAATCACCTGGGAACGGGTGATATGCCATGACTATGACACGTTTATTGAGCTGATGAACATTTATATAAGGATGGCTTAGTCGTAAGCGGAGATAAATTGCCGTATATTGACCAAATCTGACAGAACAAATTATAATAATATGTACTTTTCATCTTTGAAAAATTATATGTTCAATAAACCGCAGCACTACCATTGTAGTATTTGGTGTACTGGTGCACTTGGGGGTGGAGATGTGAATTTGTTCAAATGAAAGTGTCAGTCTTCAAAATATGATAATGAGGTAAAAAAAAGAAATGTGGTAGAAAACAGAGAAAATCAAGCAAACGCTTAAACTCCGTAACCGCAGTCTAAATTTTGTTGAAACTGTATGCAGGATGTTTATGGTGTACTATACGATAGTCTATAGAAGCTATTGGGATGGGTATCTGTCCGGCATCCGTTGTCAGTATGTATGTTATAATGTATGCATATATGTATGTATGTCCGTTTGTGAGGCGTCCGGTCACTCAAATATCTTGAGAACCGTAGTACTTACTGATTTGCTATTTGTTGCGTAGATGAAAAATGTGATTTTGAGAATCTATTTAGTCCCCATGGACACCGTCCAGGGGGACTTATAGGTTTGGTCATGTCTGTGCATCCGTGCGTGCATGCATCCGTACGTGCATGCGTGTGTCCGTGTGTGCGTCCGTCTGTTCACGCAGATATCTCAGAGATACCTGGAGCGATTTCATTCAAACTTGGTACAAGGATTACTTCATATGTCGTACAGATGCACGTCGATTTGTTTTCTGATACAATCCAATATGGCCGCCAGGCGGCCATTTTATTACGATTTTTTCATGTACACAGCCATAACTCAGACAGGTTTCAACCGATTTTATTCAAAGTTGGTACAAGGACATTGACCAATGTCATAGATATTGATACTGACGTATCGTCTGCCTGGGGGAATGCGTGCGATGAGGTACTGGACGA
>LD344477.1:216431-236997 GCA_001465055.1 Ptychodera flava | reverse complement strand
TGTATGTATGTATGTATGTATGTATGTATAAATTCACTGTATAGTATGTATTCATCTATTCATCGTAAGTATTCATATATATCCATGTATTCATGTACGTATGTATGCATGTAGAGTAGTTAAGGTAGCGGAAAAACGCATGCTTGCAAACAACAGGTGATTTTGCCTTGTATACAATATATTGTGTGCATAAATCGTGACTCACTAATTTATACTTACCAACCAAGATTCCACAGCTTATATAAAGAAATTCCGCGTTTTTCGCAAATGCACTTAAAAACATTCCAACAGAAGCAGAGACTGTACCGATGCCGACGGTCAGACGAAATCCAATTTTCTTGATTATCACGTTTGTGACTGGGCCTAAAATTCAGAAAGACCTCAAATTGAATGTATAAATACATACATAGATACATACCCGTATCATCATATTCCCCATATATATATATATATATATATATATATATATATATATACACATATATATATATATATATCGAAGTATACATGTGTCCTATATATATATATCGAAGTATACATGTGTCCTTGATAAATCTATTCGATACAATGTACAAGAACTCGGTTTGATATACTGCCCGATATTCAAAGACGCTGACCAAAAAAATGGGAAGTCAAAACAATGTTTATCGGTACAGAAATCCGTATACGTTCCACAACAAATTTTAAGGGAAGAGTTTCATTTCAAATTGACGGTTCCGTGGCCGGTTTCCAGTTCATGCCGTCAGAATCATTTCCGTCCTGCAAGGATGACCCGCCCCGCGAGGTTAATGCAAAGCACGATCTTATGAAGAATAGGGGGCTGCCTGCATGTCAATCCATATAGGGGTGGGTAGTTGTTTTGTTGTATTGCTAATGAAGGTTTATTCTACCAACCTTTGGTATTTTGGTCTTAACTTAGCACTGCCCTTGACAATCTTCCGTAAAAGTTTTATCACCATGCTGCATCTATTATCTGAAGAGTTTGATCGCCAATGCGCCAAAGCAACCAGCAATGGTAAATTACTAATATGTGGACGCTGTCACCAGATTATCACCGGATTTAACTTTGACAAAGTCAACAACGAACGCACCAGTAAGGTATAACAGTGTTGGGATCGAAGTGTGGGGCCGAAGGCCGAACCTTGTGTACTTGTGTAAGTCTGCGTTCAAAAAATGACGAGGGGGCGGTGTGTTGGAGGAATCGCGATTGAAATCTTATTTTTTTCAGATCCCCCCTCAATACCCTCAAAAGTTTTCAAGTCCCCCCGTCTACAAGACATATACAACTTAGATGCTAGTTCTAAATGTTTTACAAAATTGACAATACTGGAAGGTTAAAATATTCCATGAAATGAATGTTTTAATCTCAGAAATTTTGGGTGTATTATTACACCCAAAATTTCTGAGATTAAAACATTCATTTGGCAAATTTGGTAAAAAAAACCAAATGATTCCATTTAGTCACACATCTTTTCATTTAAATTAGAGTCATTACTGTTAAAAGTTTTACTTTTATATTAATTTACGATGAGATATGAAAATTTCATTCACTGCATGAACTTGAATGGTTTCATATATTGATTTTAAGTGATTTGAGGAAAACTGTGACTTTTCATCGTACATTTGTACAAAATCAAGCATGGTGACCCCCATCTTTTTTCTCTAACATTTGATTACTCTCATATGCCAGAATTCAAAAATCCATGGTGACTGTTAAGTTTCCTTGTCTCTATGTGTTGCTCTCTGGCCTGATCTTGTATTCAAGTATGTTTCACTGTCCATTGAATGTCCTAATACCCAAACTCTTCTTCAATTACATCAGAGTCATAGCTGTCACTGTCACTACCGGTATGCAGTGACAGTTACACTGCCCGTAGGCAGAAGCAGGGCAGTAGCTGTATTAACTTTGTATTTTGACAATATTTTTGTTCAATCTATACAACTGCTTTCTTGTTTTACTCCCCACAGCATGTTGGACTGCCCAGTATTAATCTTGCCAACACAGCCTATGTGTACCATGCATTTGTGTCATCGACAAATAACTTTCAGTCTGAACTCTAATTCAATTATCACCAATAAGTTTATTTAGACAAACGGGCTTTGTTGACAAAATGAATATTGTGTTTTTCATCAGCGAGCTGTAGAGGGACACCGAGAAACTGTTTGATACATTGCAAAGAAATATTAAAAAAAATTATCAACAGTTGCAACTCCTGTCCCGTTACAAGGCCAACTTGTTGGGAATATTGGGAGCAACATATTTTCGGATCCCCCTATAGAGCAAAACTTTTAAGTCGCCCTCTACTACCCCCAAAATTTTCGATTCCCCCTGAATTCCTCCCGCCCCTCCCACTGTTTTGTGAACGCAGCCTTAAAGGGCCAGGGGTTTCTAGTCTACATGCTGAAAAAGACCGGACACAAAGTGTTCTCTGTAAATCAATAAGCCTTTCGAACACGAAAGATTCGGATATCTGAACCTCAACATTAGTTACGAAGCTCGAAAGTCATCCTCCGAAACAGGACAGGAACATTGGTCAAAGCCGGATTTCGCATGGTAGCTATGGAAACAGGCGGTTCATTGTCCGAAAGCTTGCGATGTACTGCGTACTGATGCTCCCTTGGTCCGTGGACTGTTGCAGTCCGTCTCGCCCCTACACACCGTCAATTGCCTAACAATCACAGAATTCAGCCACGTGTCTTCAAATTTCGATACATTAATTCTACAAATTATCTGCCACGGAACGCATAAAAAAATAATGGTCGCCGCTACGGGTTCAAGGACGTTCACTAGGAGACACCATCATTGTCGCAGAATTGATTTGAATATTTTGAGGAAAATAACTTGTCATCGATCCGCGTACGGTCGCACACTGAACCGACAAGTGTATGCCTAAATATAAAAATATGATGTCCGAAAAGTTTTGTTTTATTCAACTACCGGTAACTGAGTCATCGTCTCTGTTATCGCCTAAACATCCCCGTTTTGTTTTTTTTGTTTTTTTTCTAGGAGGCTGTAACATGAATATGTTCCCAACGCTTCAAATATTTGTTCACCGTTTCGCAAAACATCTCGTCGATCATGGGTTTTGGCGAACGGGCAAAGTCTTTGTACGTTGGTCAGAAACTAATGACAATATAGGTTAGGATATTACATCTGTCAAATTAGGAGAGAGTATTGAAATGACAATACTTTCATCGATTGACAAAGAAGAGAAAGAATGAGTCAGTGAATATCGAATCATAGACGGGAGAATCGAGACTGTCTATGATTTAATCAAGTGAGTATTTCGATTGATTGACTAACACAGCCAGAAAGGAAATTTCATCCAACTTTTAAAAAAGTCACCGCCTTTCCTTTACATCGGATGCCATGGCAATGGAGCAACACACAATGTCGTTTAGGTCACCAAAAATCTTCTGAAACGGCAAGACGATAACAATAATACTTTCCAGGACAGCAAACAACAAAAAGAACTTGAATCTGAACTTTAAATGATAGTTCTGTGGAAGAAACGATCAGAAATAGCGGCGTGTCTTGGTATGACGTCTTCTCGAGGACGTGCTATGGCTCGAGTGACATATACTTCCGTTTTTTGACGTTCCAACAGCACTGCGGTCGCCTCATATAATTACGATATAATATGCCGAACCTGATCTGTTGACATCGCAAACGTTTACCCATTCACACCTGTAGCACGTCGTTTTTTGATTGATAGCTTGCAGACCTTTGTTATTTATGGCCGCTTGCCTCGCTAGTTGAAGGCAAAGAGAAATACCTTCATCGATCAAAATCAGCTTTATTTATGCTCAAATCATAACATGTTATCGACACATTCAATCACAAGACATTCGTAGCTGGGTATATGTGCATGGACGCCTGAGTTTCTTCCACTTTGACCATCTTGGCATGGTTTTTACGGAGCGATCGAGCGTGACGCTACCAAAGCCACGCTTCGCATGAACTATCTCCAACAAGGGCGTCTAGCTATTTACACCCGACCCTGGCCTTTCAGTGAAACTGGGACTGTGTCTTCTCATCGACATTGGCGTAACCCGAAAGACTTAAGTCTATAGGCCTACTCAGTGTAATTTCAACAAAATAAAAAAATCGTTCACTATATGGTTGTTGCCAACTACTCGAGCGTTTAGGTGATCACACGTTTACGGTATAGGTTTAAGATTAAGCTGAAACGAAAGGAATCGCGCTAGTCGGCATGGCAACAGTACAGTTCAAGCGTTCGTCGTCTCCGGTATGTATTATCTCTGCAGTGAAAACGCTGTTCACATGATGATTCAAGGGAGTAAATATGCTTAGGATATCGGGATCAGATATCGGGATAAGGTGCGCACTTCTTGCAGTGGGATTCAACCCCCCTTCTTTGAATTTGAAGCCGATTGGTAAACATTTTCAACGAAAACTTACAAAAAGCCATTTCGCAGAGGGTTTGCAAAGAAACAATCCACGAAACACGAGCTGAGGTGAAGTCAAAGGCAAGCTGTACAGCAACCACAAGTACACCCGTGGCCGTGATCATACCGAACACAAAGAGGCAGCATATGTGACTTCCCATGACCACAAGCCATCCATAGAAACCGTCACCTCGTCTTGTAATCGTACCATGGTCAAGGACAACCGCCATCTTCCTCGATATCTGATTGGAGGTCAATTATACATGGTTTAACTGTCAACTGAGTTTCTTCTATTCACAGTCCCTCCAGGGGACGGTGTTCTCATGAAAGAGAAGTGGACAGAAGCAGACTAATCAAGCCACGTGACGACAAAGGGCCTGACGATGAGGCTGGTCTCAGTTACATAGTGGACAGTGACACAATATAGAAAGGTTGGCATTGTCTGTATTTAGAAGGAAAACAACAACAAAAGTGTATGTGACGACATTGTCATGCAAATACGCCGTACCGCTCCAGAACATCACGCTACGCAGGGCGTTCTGGCCGGCTATCGACCCTACGACCGTGTATGTAAGTGCGAAAAAGCACCTTATGGACACGATCATGATAACTGGCGATTAAATGCATATTTTACACTTATGTCACCATTTTGCTTTACCAAATGCATTGCTTGAAATCCGAATAATACGTGCAGTACAAGCGTGGACAATTACCTGTATTTTAGTCGAATACAGGCTTGACCATGGTTAATCCACAAAGTATTCGCCGTATAAACTCAGAATGGATAAACAGGTATAAGCACTTTTCTGCATACTAGGGAATAAAGTGCATGGACTCATCTGTATCTTTCAACAAATACAGATTTGGATTTGTCTTTATTCATCTGTGCTTTTAAAAAATACAGATACGAATTTGTCTGTATTCTTGTGTTTATTTCGTGGCAGCGAATTGATTCCTTATTTATTCACTACTGAATGTTTCTTTATTTAAAGGGGAAGTTCAGCTAGGATGATATTTACATATCTGCTGGCTTTTTGGTCACTGACCCCGGAACTTGCATTTTAGGGCCTCATCAACTCCATGTAATTTGAATCATGGGGAAAAAGCTCCAGGCTTGGAGCTTGCATCATGTGATATGGAAGGGACCATCTTCCTGTGGGTATGGCATTGTCCACTTACCAAAGCTCAAACCAGGCTGTGAGTATTTACATAACTATTGTTTATACTGAGTATCCTTGCATAAACGATGAATCATTTATAATAAACTGTCTTGAAGAGAGTGTAGGTTGGCAGGGACTGATAACACAATTAGAACTAATTTGGAATGATTGGATTTTCATATTTTTCAAAAGTGTTAGGTGCCGTATAGCTGAATGTTGCGATTTTACAAAATACTCATAAAAACAAGTGTGTGTAACTGAAAAAGAAAAGTAGATGAGGTTACATTTGAAGATTGAATCGACATTACTTCACCATCCAATTATCCCAAATTAGTTCCAATCGTGTTTAGTGTCCTTGTAGCGTTTCTTATGACATCTACATTACGTTTGAACGAACAGCAACACAACAGTTATGTTGGTTGAATTTTATTGGTCAACAACAACAACAACAACAACAACAGCAACAACAACAACAACAACAACAAAAACACGACTCATACACATAAACAACAACAAAAACAACAACAACTAGATGTCTGGGTACCCTGTGGTGTTACGAAATTTTACATACAGTCACAGTCCCTCCACTCACGAGGAGTGACTATGTGATACGGTCAAATTTCCTCCGTGCCGAGAGACTAAGATATATTTATTAGCTATTCTCTTTTTAGTGGCACTGACAAGGGCCGTGTGGTATGCAGTCCCGAGAAAGACGTTTTTTGCTGAGTCAGCTATGTCCAACGTACGGTATCCCGGGCAAGTTCGAATCACGATGCTCAGATACAAAGACCGGGAGAGGGAAGTCACGCATACAGGCATAACTTCGCGTCTTGTGACGACAACATCATCGGCACGCATTAGTTGCTGTTTTCGTTAAAGGAATCTCTGATCACACCATGCGAATCTACGATCTAGCAATTTCCAGAAATTTCGGTACAGCCGCAGTCGAAATGAGGAATTTCATATCGCTGCTTGATCGTCTCCTAGCAAGCTCTGGCGGTATGTCGTATTTTGGTGTTACGAAATCGAATGCGGCCAGGAAAATTGCGTTTCCTGTTACCTGACCTACTCTAGTTAAAATTCCCTAACTCTAAAGCTAAAAATCGAGCAAATTTAGGGAAATTCGTAAATTTTCCTCATTGTAAGGCGAAAAATAATGCACTCTTTTTGGGCCACGTCAAGAAAGTAAATCGTCATCAGGCCTAGGTCCGTCAGCAAGGGTAGTAGGTCTGAAAAAAATTCTTTCTGGTTTTTAAAATCCGGAAATGAGATAAGTGAGATATTTAAGGAATAAAGCACACCCAGCGATGGTATACCATGAGATTTTGACCAGTTCACGACATATATGCACGAACGATAGCGAGTGCATATATGAAGTGAACTGGTCAAAATCGAGTGGTATACCTTCACTAGGTGTGATTTATTGGCATGATATCATAACAGTATATTGAAATTCTGGCATGGAACGTCAAAAATAGGATTTTGACTCTTGCCGAGAGTTCGCGCGTGTGCCAGCCATGGTATATATACCACGGTTCTTTACGCGTCTCGACCAATCAGATCGCTGCATTTGCGCCATCAATATACGGATATGATATAATTTCAAAGACATCAGTGATTTTGAGCTTACCACCTAATATCTTGCCATCGAGGCCGGGTCATCAAAAGGTCAACCGCCACAAACTTTTTTACGACCCGTATAGACCACAAAATACCATTATTGGTCACAAGCCTACTGCCTAGTAATTCCGACCTTGATAAATGGTGACAACTCCCCGATCTTTCTTACTGGATTTTACTAGTTTTTTTTTTCAACTGTTGTTTGATATTCAACGTATAAACAGTAATAGTTATATTGAGATTCAATTTCATTCCATTCCAAATTTATGTACATACATCATCTTGCAATTGATTGATGATTATAACTCATGCAGCGGGCAGATTTTATCGACCCCGAGTGCTAAGTTAAGGCATATACCCTCGAAAAACTTGAGGCTCTATGGTTGAAACAAAAACAAGAAGAGTCTAGTATTCTCTTTGAAAATCACTAAGTATTTCGAACACGAACGATTCAGATTTTTTGACCTCAACATTACTAGCTACGTAGCTCGAAAGTTATTCTCGGAAACAGGACTAGAACATTTATGGATGTACATCCATGATTTAATAGTCAAAGCCGGATTTTGCATGGTAGCTAAGGAAACTGGCTTTTCTTTCTCAGAAAGCATGTAATTTATTGCATACTGCTCATGCTCCCTTGGGCCTGAGATTTTCGCCCTCTCGGCCATATACATCAGTGAGCTACCGAGAACATGATTTAATAGTAATAACGCAAATGTCAGTAACACAACAATGAATGAACTCGACAACATCTAAAAAGTATAGATTCTTGACTTCGATATCTTCTTTTGGGTCAAGTTCAAGCCGGATCGTCAGTATGTATTTATAGTAGAGAGACCATAATTACATATAATGTAATGACTAGTCTATGGTTGGCAAAACGAGAGAGAGAGAGAGAGAGAGAGAGAGAGAGAGAGAGAGAGAGAGAGAGAGAGAACATCACATTTCTGCACACGTAAGTTACAGCGCTTGTCACTTGAGTTAAGAGTTTCAGTATTTGGCACACACAGATTTCTTGACTGTGACATACAAGTTGCTTTACTCTAACACACAAGATCAAAGTATGTGTCGTTTGCCGCACGTTCTCTTATCATACAAAGTAAATACACTGTAACAGAACTTTTACTCTCGAAATTTTTTTCCCGATTCAGGCTCAAAACTTCGCGTCTCGATCAACCCATGGATTTGTCTCTGCATTTCTCTGAGCAAGTCTTAACCAAAACGAAAACATGTCAATATGACGTTTGACCAACAGTTTATCGTCATTCTTTCCCCTAAGTACATTGAAACAATGCTCAATACACAGGGAAGAACGTACATCCGTTGAAAGGCTAAGAGCAGTGATCTCCGGCAATTGATGGTTCGCGAAATACTGAGAAATTGGTGGTGATGATATGGCGACTGGTTTAGATCATACGTATACACACGGTGAAGAGAGATTATCATATTTTAATTGGCAGTAAAGAACACCTCGGTATTTTTTATGCACGAGCAGTTAAGTAACTCACCGCAAGAAACTGCAACTGCATTGCAGTCTACAGTGAGTGTCACTGGATGTTGACGTTGAGTTCACATAAAATACATTATTAAAACTGATGAACCGTCGGTCACAATTTATAGTGAATTAGAAACACACCTTGAGCTACATTTCTGGGTTCAATACACTTGTAAGTTTGGTAATTTCATAAAGACTAGCTTCAATTGTTGCATTTATATCGATTTTCCCAATAAAAATGACTTGGCCATACAAATAACGCCCCTTGGTGTTAAAATGGTTGAGCCTTGCGGTGTGGTTGTTCTGACCAATGACGGTTGCATTCTCTGTGAGCAAGAGGTCTGCTACAGTGTTTTTACTTTGAAACATTCGGCATGATAAGAGAGCGTGCGGCAATGCTAACATCCTTAATTTGATGTTGTGTGTCAGAGTAGATTATGTTGTACGTTACAATCAAGAAATCCGTGTGTGCCAAACACTGAAACTCCAAACTCAAATGACCAGGGCTGTAAAACGTCTCATGATATGAAGAAACCACATTAGTTGTGATTTCTACATGCGCTGATGTGTTCCCTTCTAAGAATGAAACAATGAAATCTCTGGCTGAAATTTCTAAGCTGTGGGTATGAAGAGGACAGAGGATCTTTTTTGTACACAGGTGGATTATGTGTCCTAGCTTGTGCATTGCAGTATCATTGAACGAAAAGACAAATATGTAGTTTTGTACCGCTGAGTAAAGTTTTCCTGGGCTGCTATTAATATCGAGATCACTCTTGTGGGATTGGGGTGGTTGGGAATCAAACTATTCTAATGTCAGTTAAGGGATCTGAAAATGAAGAATTTTAAGCTGATTGGTACACAATTTCAACGAAACTTACAAAAAGCCATTTCCGCGAGGGTTTGTAGTGAAACAATCCACGAAACACGAGCTGAGGTGAAGTCGAAGGCCAGCTGTACAGCAACCACCAGTATACCCGTGGCCGTGATCATACCGAACACAAAGAGGCAGCATATGTGACTTCCAATGACCACGATTCGACCATAGAAACTATCAGCGTGTCTTCTCATAGCATTAGCATCAGGATTTGGCTGCATATTCCTAATATTTGACTCACCTTTTTGTAGCTTAACTATCACGGTCGAGGTTGCGCGCAGACTACCTTTTCCTGACACAAAGGAGGACCGCGTCCAATTCTCGACAGTCGATACCGAGCGATTTGTATGCAGTTTCGGATTTCTTCCACGTACATACATGAACTATGGTGTCAAACTATGCCAAACTTGATACTTTATATTTCACTATTCTGAATTCGATTTACGACTCAACATTCTATTCTGAATTAAGTTTTACAACTCAACATATAAGTTAAGGTAACACGAGTTTCTTTTATAACCAGCGCTGTGTGAGGGACCAAGTAAAACCTTAACAGCATAAAGGCCAACCATTCACTTGTATCAAATTCAGCGATCTAGAAATGTGAGACCACAAGTTTGAGCCCTATTCTTGTTTTCTTTTCGATCGCATGATTGCACAGCGCTAACACGCAACTGGTAAAAAGGTAAAGTCCAGACCAATTTGAGACCGCGCGGTCCATCGATCTGGGCTCTGTCCTCGCATAAATACAGTATCATCCTTCGTAGATTTTCATCATAGCGACAAACTTGACCACAATATATACAAACTTCTTTGCGATGTATTTTCTAAGCGAAAGGGCAATAATCTTCACTCCTTCATTAAGGTGGGTTTCAAGACCTACCACATATACCACATAGTAAAATTTACAGGGGCAACCAGAATTTTCCAGCGATGTCTTACTCAACAGTATGTTGCATAGCAAATACACGTGTTCATAGGTATTGGATGAATTTCCCACGAGGACATCTATATACTTCGGGATATATATATATATATATATATATATATATATATATATATATATATATATATATATATATATATATATATATATATGAACTGGTTTAGATCTTATCTGTCAAATCGTCATCAAATTGTTAAAGGGATATAGTCGTCGGAACTGCGCTGACCAATACGGCCCATGGCAACAATATATTAAAGGCACCATGGAGATTGATGACAGTTAAAACATGTCTGTCATAATCTATCATTGTATAATTTAAATCTTGCAGCTATGATGATGAGGTGCATCTTGATATCGTGCACGAAATACTGTAGCATTGTTTGTAAACAAGAAACTCGTACAGGCACGGGTCCGACGACTATATCCCTTTAAATATATGGGTAGATTATCAGCCAAACGTCAAGCACCTGCAGGAGTGCCCCAAGGTTCCATTTTAGGACCTTTGTTATTTACGCTTTTCTATTAATGTGATCTTTCGTTATTTACCGACTTCTCTTCCTTGCATATGTACGCCGATGACCAAACACTGCATACAAGGGGGAAATACAGTGGTGAGGTTAATGAGACCATAAATAGTGATATTCGTCCAATCTCAAACTGGATGACAGCGAATCGTATACGCATAAATATCAGTACAACAAAGTGTCTTTAATTGCAACCCCTCACAGATTTAGTCTAATTAATGGTGCTGATAACCAGTTGTCGTTACATATTTCTGAAATTTTGATTCCCGAAGTTCAGTCTAGAAATATATTAGGGGTGACCCTTGATGAAACTTTGTCTTCGGATGTACATATCGAAACTTTATATTAGAAATTTATATACGTAAGTCTTATAGGTCTTTTACGTAGACTGCGATCATGTATCCCCTGTGAGTATCGTATGGTATTATATTTTTTACTGTTCCAAAGCGCTCTTGACTATTGCTGCATAGTATGGGGTAATGCAACAGACAAAAATATTGATAAAATTTTCATTCTTCAGAAACGAACATTACGTATACTTTGTGAACTTCCATTTGTTTTTCCGTTTCGGCGTGGAGTCAAGGAAGCAATACACGTCGTTTGTTCTAATCCAGAATCGAATCGTGACCACGGCCGCTATGCCTTACCATCAGTATACAGACACCTAATTCAATCACGTGATTTACACGTGACTGATGCCAATCGTCCAGCCAGTGTCATTTGTTGAGTGCAACGGTTAAATCTACATCACGAAGCTTTATTTTCATCTCTTAATGTTATGTGAATTAGACAGAGACTTTTTTACTCTACGGCAATTCTAATGTTTAAATGTATGAATGGAATTTATCCACAATATTTATACAGCTTATTTACTCTCAACTTCAATGTTCATGACTATGATACACGGTCAGCGTATCGCCAGGACTGTTATGTACCAAGGTGTATTTCAAAAGCTGTTCAACGTAGGTTTCACTTCCGAGGGTCTAAAGTATGGAATGCCTTACCTACAGATATGTCAAACAAAGTGCTAAGTCTTTATACCTTCAAATGTAACTTGAAAGACTAAATGAGAAGGAATCTTTTAATGTGGTTTCTCTCTTCTTGTACGTATTTCTATGATCTGTAGTTATTTGTTATTTCAATTTTTCTGAATAAGCAACGATGAAAATTACTGTATAGTAACTCGGCCGCTTAATAAATGTGTAAATATAATAAAATTATATATATATATATATATATATATATATATATATATATATATATATATATATATATATATATATATATAATGATTGATACATACTACCACACTCAGTTGTTTGGTCCGAACGTATTTTAATGAACTTGTAACACAACGTTTCGCTCCAAAACTTGAGCTTCTTCAGGTGTACTGTAACGTAAAATACAAAGATCGTACTGACAAATAAATGCTGTACATTATAAAAAGCCTTGCTTTAAATAACTTTAAGTTGTGGAGTTGTTTGGCTGAGTCAATTGAAAATGAACTTATGATCTGTGATTTTGAGATAAATGTACTCACCGTGCAGTCCGACGCCCAAGGTTTGAATGTGGCGTGCGGATATGCAGGTGAATGGCTATTTACACTGTCGGGAAATGGACTGAGAGGGCGGATAACTATTTGAAAATAGTTATCTCCTCCTCAAACTTTAACACTCAGCAAATATCACCAAGAGTACACGGGTGGGGTTGTGTGTATTAATCAAGTTTTTTTTATCCTCCCACTCCACTCTGCACTGGGGATCAACTGCTAATGTTCTATTGATAATATATATATATATATATATATATATATATATATATATATATATATATATATATATATATATATACTGAGAATCTAGGAACTTGTAGTTGTCACTCTACAGGCTGTTTCATACGCTAAGCAATCATCAGGAGTATTTGGCGGGAATGGGACTGTTTATATTGTGTTGCAGGTGAGTATGCATATTCAAATAAGCGGTTGCGGCCATTGGCAAGTCAACTATTAATGATGAGGAATTTGCTGCGGTGTCTGCATTTTGAGAGGAATTCTGTTCGTTTGCTAAGGGTTGATTTGCTATCTGAATAAATTATATGGAGCTTTTCTGTTATGCAAAGGTTGCAGCGTTTGGTTTTATTTTAATAGGGGGGAGCCCTGTCGATGATTGACCATTTGATATCGTAGTTTCTGTTGTTGTCTTTGAGTTTCCATATGAATTTTGATAGCTCTGTGCTTTTTCTGTGCTTGGGGGTTTTGAATGTGTAATTGTGATACGTGTATCTTTGTTTGAAGGTTGAGTCCGTGAGTCCAATGTATATAGTGTTTCTGATCGTTGTTTGTGGTGACAGTGGCTTTGTATATTACTGAAGAGGTGAGGCAGTTTCCTGAAAGTGGACAATCGTCTTTTTTTTTGGCAGTTGGTTGCACAGCTTCTCTTGTTCCCTGTCTTTATGCAGTATTTGGTTGTTGTGGGCTTTGATTATGCTGCCCATGTTTCTGGAGCAAATGTAGCTTACTTTCACGTTGTTTTTGTTGAAGAGCTTGTGTGGACGGTGGCCTTCTGGAAAGTGGGTCTTAATCAAGTTCAGGAATGTTCTGCCGATGTTGGTTTTCACTGCCTTGTTGAACGAGGGGTTGTACCAAATGATTCGTCTGCTTCGTTTTCTTTTGTTTTCGTTGCTTGGTGAGGGGGGCTCGAACTTCATTTTGTATGTGTGTCCACTTTGCTTCAGCGCCTTTTCGAAGTCGGGGGCTGCTTTCTTGAATGTTGCTTCACAATCTGAGATGTATGATATTCTGGCAGAACATTCCTGAACTTGATTAAGACCCACTTTCCACATCGGCGTTTCTGGTAGCCACCGGTGTAATAACGCAATTCATAATGGACGGTGTTCCCACATAGAAAAAAAGACGATGCTGAAGTTGGACTCAGTTTCGGATTCGGTTTCGGATTCGGTTTCGGATTCGGTTTCGGATTCGAATAACTGAGAATAGTTTTGTATTTCCAGCTTATATTATTATTTTTTTCGAAGAATATAATAACTACTGATACACAAGGATATATTTAACTAGATCACCTTACTGCACAAATAGCACGTATTTCATCACATAAATGTTTCATAAAGAATCATAATTTATACAATTTAAAAAATCAAAACACTTTAGGCAGTAGAGCAAGAAACTGTAGTGCATGACTACACAAGACAAAACTACTGAAAAATCAGTCAAAAGTTACAACTTATGAGCTGTCCATCTCAAATATGGGCATTATGCAGTTCAGACTATTCAAGCTAACAGTACGCACAATTCAAAGAAATGCATTCAATGCTATCTTTATTACGCAACATATTAACTGATAGTTTAGTCCGAGAGTTCAGTATGGTACATGAAAAATGAAATCTATGTAGAACAACATCAATCAAAACATCAAATTAATACAACACATTAACATTAAGCCATGTAACACACATTGTGACATATAAAATGATTGAAGTATGTTTTTGTAAATATTGTTTTCCTTGCTCGACACTTCCTTTAAATTTCAAATTGAAGTGCATTGAAGCTTTCTGTAATTTCTATTTTTTAACCATTTTAATTGTGAATATATATTTATGCTGTGAAATATATACTACATATGCCGACAGGTAACCCAGTAAAAACTTATTCTTGACGACAATTATTTATCTTTGCATGCAAAAGTACCATGAACTATTTTATATTCATTGGAATATATTTTAGCTGAAAACGGATTTTCATTGTTTTATTGTGATCTTATTTTCACTTCGTCTAGTGTGATTAGATATTATTTTAGCTGAAAAAAGGGTCCAGGGAAAGTAAGGAAAATCAAGTATTCCACAGTGTAACAATTGGCTGAAAATATAAAATTTCTTTCAGTCTCTCGAATCCGAAACCGAATCCGAAACTGAATCCGAAACCGAATCCGAAACCGAGTCTAACTTCAGCATCGTGAAAAAAGGTGAATCTCAGTCTGATGCCGTTAATGGCGTTGCTCACGGAACAATCAGCGATGCGGACGGCGTACAATTATGATAATGAGTTGCGTTATTACAACGGTGGACGCCAGAAATGCCTAGTTGGTGAAACACGGCAGATTTCTCCTAAAGTTTTCATTTGATCGTGACATGAGAGTGTTTTTGGACAGTAGAGAGCCTTCCGCGTCGAACGAGGTAACTGACTGTAGGATTCGTGTTTATTTTTCGACTAGAAAGGGCAGTTTTCTTTGCAGGCCAGATAATTCTGTTTCTTACCTTGGTGATTAGGCTACGGAACTTAGAACGTCGGAACGTAGCATTATAAACTACACTTATACAAACTACCCAGTAAACATCACGCCTATGCTCTTTCCCCAGCTGCTTGGTGCTATTAAATTGTACTCATTCTTTTTTCAAAGTTTTATACACTTTACCTGGTGACGTAAGTTTCACCATGGATCTGCTGGAAGCCAGACTCTTTACAATGGGGTCTATTGAGTTTCCGTTTGAGCAAGCCATGTCTTGCAGACATAGATATGTTGCTACATGTTTTCTATCTGGCGATCAACAGGGGCTTTCCCAAAAGAACAACAATAACTCGTTCAATGAGCCCCCGAAATTCAACTTCCGTATAGTTCAATTTATTAAACAAAGCTAAAAATAAAAAATTGCTTGCTAACATTCTTTCTTTACTTTCATTTTGTTACACGTTTCTCAAAACTTGTAATAACAAAAAATCAAAGTATACATATCGCTTCGTCTGTGTCAACCG
Source organism: Ptychodera flava (assembly GCA_001465055.1). Taxonomy (NCBI): domain Eukaryota; kingdom Metazoa; phylum Hemichordata; class Enteropneusta; family Ptychoderidae; genus Ptychodera; species Ptychodera flava. The sequence goes on along the minus strand of LD344477.1, from coordinate 221,203 downwards.
CTACAGACAAGAATTGAACAATTATGTTTTTAGTGCCAGCAATACAATGAGACATTATTTATACTTTCATTTTGTAATCTACGGCACGTAGAAGTTATTTTGTACGGCATTCCTTCATGGATGTTCTGAAGATGAGCTGTTGGGACTGCTATGAGCAGACAGTTGACGGACCATTAACAAGCTGAACATCACTCCAAGGTCTTACGTGAATAAAGATATTCTTATTTCGCATGAAAGGTAGTACTCTCCCATTATTTGACGTTATGTTCATATTTTACAGAAATTCTAAGTTATCTCATCAGCTGCAAAACCATATACAAAGTCCTCAATAATGTCTGTCTTACCACTACTCCCCTTGTTAATGGCTACGCCATGTACGACCTAGTTTTCAATTGAGCAATACAAAACCAGATGTACGGGCAGAGTAGCGAGAACATCACCTTATTTACGTATTTCAGCGTTGTGAATTTTTGCCATGACGTTTATTCAAAAGAGCACGCGTGATAAAGTACACCATTTGATTGGCAAAGGTCACGAAAATGTTCAAGCAATCCATTTCATAGAGACTGTTCTGCGTTGTGATGAAATCACTACGGAATGCTCATGTAACGACCTGACGTAACTTTTTTCTTCTCGAAGTACAAATTACTGCAGCATATAACGAGTAAGGTTTCATGTCGATAATCGGAGAAACATGACAAGGTAAATGCATTTGTACAGTTCCATGTCGTAACTTGAGGTCAGCCGACCTGTTCAGACTTTGTCCGGTGCGATCGCGCACAAAGAAGTATGGAGATCGTTCGTTCAATCATGGATGTAAAAATAGATCTATTTTTTTACATCCATGGTTCAATTGATTCTCTTGCAGTCATCTCGTGTCGCTGTAAATGATATTTTCTTTCCATTCGGTCTCTTGAACAGCGGGTACCAACACACTGGCATAGATAGCATTGAACACCATCATTCCTACTGCGATAACAATCGGAGTCGGAGGACGTGAGTTCGCCAATTCCTGGGCCACCTCGCACGATCGCTCTCGCGTAGGTAACCTTATGTTTGACATAGAGTTGCACTGTTACAAATTGTTTAGAAAGTACAGCCGGTGTAACGAGCTTCTATCCCGATCTAGGACTAAAAGCGAGTGAATGGACTAGATAACTGCTGCCTACGGCGTGAGTACTTGCCTATTTAATTTTTAAGACAGTTGCTTTTTCAAGTATACATAGGTCTCTCTCCTACAGCCTATGATTCAAATCACTGACAATTGACGGCTGGATACGGGCGAAAGGTAATTGACATTAGCGGCAGATTATTTCGTCGTGCTTTTCACTGTTCATGGAGTATGTTCACTGCCTTTTAGCATATCTTTGCTCTTTGGACAAGCACGGTAGGTGTCAATAGCTAACCTTAGACATCTTGGTTTTACTATAGCCAGACCTATATACGCCAAGAGATAATCCTAGTTGATTAAGGTAGTATGCGCCTCGAAAGTGAAAGACTGAAAGTTAAGTTCAAAATTTCCTGAATGAAACCTTTCAACCATTGTCTTTCCAAATCAGGAATGAAGATCAGAGGTCAAAACGCTAAATTTGTACTAGAGAAACAAATAACCCGTATCATTTACTGGTATTTGAAATTAAAAATGGCAGCCATTCCTGTGTTAACTATGTTTCGAAAAATTAAAACGTGAAAAATTTTGCTGCTCCAAGAGCTTTAAAGTGAGTCCGAAAAGTGGGAGACCAGAAAAGTATTGAAAAAAATTGAGGGTCCAAGTATCCCCGAGGCGCATTCTATTCTGGAAACAACTGCTTTATACCGGGCGACAGACAATTTCTCTATTTCACGGAAAACCATAAACCTCTGTCCCCCTGAGCCCTATACGCTTTGTTCGTCATGCATAGGTTCAATGATTAACCACATATACATAGATGTACCGTACGAAGTGACCGATCACTTCAATGCATTTTTATTTGTAAAAGACGTCATCGCTTTCCAACAAAGTTCGTTTTGAAATTCTGTCCACATAAAAGTAGAAGTGCGAAATATGAGCAAATGGAAATTTCCGAAAGCGTTTCGCCTTTGAGCATAGACTTTGAAACGAGGGCTCACATTTTAAGCTTCAAAAAATATGACTCGCAAAATGACCTTGAACACTTGTGAACGTCAAAAATTAAGTTAGACGTTCGAAAAGAGAAATTTGTTCCTCATAATACGTGGACAGCTCAATTCATTCAATGACTGTTAGTTTAGTGACCGTAACATTTTTAGATCAAATGTTGCCAAAATCATGTTTAAAGTATATTTTCCCTCTGTACTGATGCCTTTGTACGTCGCGATTCAACATCTGTGTACTGCAATAACTTTCATAACACCACTTTAACGGTATAGTATAAATATAGGAATTTTTACAACTAAATATGTAACGTATATAGTGCAATTACCCTTGGCCACATAATTTTACTCACACTGTATATTTAAACTATGCAATCTTCTGTGTTCACAGGGCCAGTAATGCTGATTTTCGTGCTTTTTTCAGGACTTTGTTCTTAATGACAACAATAATTTATTGCTCTACTCCCAAAAGCATGTTGATATCATAGCATCCAGCTTGTCGATTCAGCCTGTACATATGTAAACTTGTTGTAATTGTTAACAAGTGAATTCTGGTCCGGACTGGAATTCCAATGTGAACAATAACGGTACATTTCACACATAACACGATTGGAACTAATTTTGGATAATTGGTTAGTGAAGTAATGTCGATTTAATCTACAAATGTAATCTCATCTGTTTTTTCTTTTTATATTACACACTTGATTTTATGAGTATTTTGAAATATTGCAACATTCAGCTATATGGCACCTCACACGTTTGAGAAATTTGAAAAATATGAAAATCCAAGTATCCCAAATTGGTTTCAGTCGTGTTACTTATAGACGCTATTTGATAAGCTAAAAAGTGTATGATTAAACATTCTTTTGGCCGTAGAATAAGAATTTGCTACTGACACACGAAATCAAAATAATGAAAAAATCGCATCAAAAGTTACCATTAATTGCAACCGATGAGGCCCCAAAGAATAATAGAATCTCACACCCCAAGGATCTGGGATCAGACTTCTCACACGAGTTGGGGATATTTTGTCTCCCATTCACCTGCGGCTCGTGTGAGAACGAGTGTGAGAAATCTGATCCCAGGTCCTTAGGGTGTGAGATTCGTTTTCTCACATGATCACAAAATGCGCTTTATTCACAGTGGAAATATTGAATGTTTAACTGTATCAGCGACTATCATACTTCAATGCCATAGTATTCCGTGTCACTAACGCAAACTCCATGGCGAGTTCCACTACCGATACTTCAACTTCTGCTACGGACGAGAAGTCCAACAGAAAAAAAAACTATATGTTCCTAGTGTCTTATGTTTACCAGTTATTTGGAAAATTCGGTCATTTTTTGTGAGTTTTTCACCAACGACGTACAACACTATCCAAAATCGTGACAACGCTGTCGTCTGCTCCCGTACTCTGACCTGCTTACTCTGTAGTTCCAGTACGTGTGTTACTAATCGTGCCATTGGATAATATTTTGCGCGTGGAACGTAAGGCTGTTTATCATCCAATCAGAGCTGGTGTAATGTATACTGCAGAGTGTGGGACGATGTCTGAGAGTGTGGGATCGATTTTTCTTACACAGTCGATCCCACACTCCCAGTGGCCAGGAATGTGAGAAAAGGAGATGACGAGGTCGGTAATTAAAACGACGACCAGATTATTGAAACCTATAAATGACTCGAAAGCCCTGGAATATATGTCCAAACAATTAACAAGTTGTATAGTGTGTATACAAAATTAATAATGTGAAATACACGTCTTTTTCGGGATACACTTTTTTATCTGTTAGGCAAGAGCAAGTTGCTATGTGACCTGGCTCTCTAAAGTTTATCTTCACACTTTGTACGATGATATTGCCATATCATTGGAGGGATATCCATGGTGTCAGTGGAAATGGTTGCTTTAGTTATATGGTATGAGCCAGCCGTTCCCATCTGCATCGTCGAAGAGAACGGGTTTTAATGTGATAGAGAAGAAAGAGACTAAATGTGTCGAATTTGTAAACATATATGCCGTTGGTCCCCTTGAAGGCAATGAGTCAAACTCAATATATGCATGTTGAATGGATATAATCTCCGATGAAAGGCTTAGAAAAAGCCACATACCCTGTCATGTATTCATAGGAGAATATCGAACAATGAAAGAGAGTTGAAGCTTATAGACGTGACGAAAGGAACATTTCTATGATTATCTCAGCTTCTTAGCGGACGGTAAGAGACGATTTTACTGTAACAGTAAAACCAAGGCTGCATGATGATTGACACCATAGAGACCCGGTATTGACTTGACTTGACCCTTGTGCTGTCGATCTAGTTTTGCAAATTATAATTATCACTTATGGTGTCTGGACTTCATACTGACGATCCGGTATGAACTCGAAGGGAAAGATGTCATCGAAGTCAATAACGTGTATTTTTAGACGTTTACGAATTAGTCTTTGTGTCACTGACATGTTCGCTATTTCGGTCAATGGGCTTACAGATTCCGAAGAAAACAGAATGAATAAAGTCTGGGTAAATACATAACCGAATGTATAGCCACGGATTATTATGTAACTTATGACTATTATTGTGGCTCGGTACTATTGTTCTAGTTGTATTCAAACAAATGCCCTTGCCTATCTCTCTCTTGAACAAAAATAATGTTATTTGTCGCTCTT
>LD344477.1:156305-186065 GCA_001465055.1 Ptychodera flava | reverse complement strand
GTATGTGAATGTGAACTTATTCACTTTCTGAAACATCTCTGAGTGTAAAACATCTTCCTGTTAAATTTGACCCCCTTATTATTAAATAAACGATAACTTTCTGTAGTCTGTACCTGCCATGTAAAATTGAAATCAACTTGTAACATGCCTGAAATCATGAGATGTGGTAATACTTGAATATGCGAAATCTCTAATGATTTTCGGAAGGAACGCCCTATGAACCTGATAAAAGATTCAAGTGCACCGTTCTCCACAGCTTTGAAAACCAGAGGGGCTGCCAATTTACATAACAATGCATAATTTGCATATTCTTTTGTTGTGAAATTGTATGCTTTGTATGGCCATATGGATAGATGGCTGGCAAAACCGAGGGCTGGCCATACCCTCAGAATGCCCTTTTTGAACCCTGACATATCCATGTTTGTCCTGTAAGATACACAAACACAGTCTGCTGCATGTCTGGTCTGCTCTTTGTGAATGTGTAGACTCATTTTGAAGCTTGTTGAGCAAACCAAGCTTCCCTCGTCTTGTTTTTTGCAGAAATAAAGAATTTAAAATCCCACCTTAGAGTAGGTAGGCAAGCCATTTTGATTGTCAAATAATGGTATACTTTGGGTAACAATAACATTTCTCTGAGCGGCTTGATTGCCAATGAGAATGGTTTGATTTCCTTGAGCAATGTGTGAGCAAAAGTTTTAAACTTTCCGAGAAAGGAATACCAGTGTATTTTAAACAACCTACGGTACACAGATCGTATTCATAAGCAATATAGTAAAACTGTTTGACAACATCTGCTGGTAACAAGCTGCAACTATCCAGACATTGGACAAAGCAACTAATCTGTCATCGAAACTATTGCATTTTAACAATCTCACCTTCTGCCATCTGGATGAAAGGCAAGGCTGTTGATTGGACCAAAGTGACCTTTCACCCGTCCAAATTCTTCTTCAAATATAACGTGGAAAAATCTGGAATCAAATTTGCCGACTTTGGTGGATGTGGTAGTCACTTCCATGGCTTCCTGGCCGCCACCAAGAACAACCTGGAAAACAAACAAATGTTGGTAAAAAAGATGGAATAATCATTATCTCTGGGAGATTAAACAAACATTAAACTGAAAATTGTGAATTTCCTTTTGAGAAGTCATGTTCGACTTTTTCAGTTAATAAACTTTTTTTTTTTGCAAAATATTTGCAATGTTTTGTGTTGTAAGAGTATTGATACGCTCCTTTTCTTTTCCGTACAGCATGAAATACAAAAGTACTAACCTTAAAGTCAACATTTTGTGTACAAGTTTGCACTGTTATTCTCTCTACAACCTGTATTTTTCTCTCTACAACCTGTATTTTGCTATTAAAGGGACAAACTACATATTGAAATGCATTGTGGGTAAAAAGTACACTTCTCACCATAGCAAAAGTTTGAGATAGTCATCTCATAAATATTTTCATCACACCTGTAATCTCTGCCATGGCAAAAAGTTCCGTTTGATCATGAAACTAGCTGAACTCGTGTATCTTTTCATTTTTTAGGCATTTCTGGCATTCCTGTCTAACCTTTAACTTTCCTTTTGACTTCTGTCATCTAATGTGTTTTACCTGTAGAAGTCAGCAATGTTGAAACTATGGTCAATTACCTGAGACATTCATGACTAACTTACGTGGCAAAATCATTTAATGTTTAATAAAGTACCAAGAATTCTTCATATTTAAATATCCTAGTCAAAACTAAAATTTAATTGTCAATATTAACCCTTTTCCTGCCAGACAGTAATAACTGTATCACTTCCCCATCAGCCAAGTCAGTAAAAAGCGGTATTGAGCCAAAACATGACGAATGTTCACCCACTTGGCTTGGTATGTTATAGCATCTTTGTATTATGTTTTCAACAGCCTTCAAATGTACAGTATTATTTTGAAATACATCATATGGAATACGTTGTGTTTCATTAATTTTAACCATCTTGACCTGGTGGTGAAATATGGACTTGGCAGGAAAAGGGTTAACATTGCAAACTAAGCATGTTCACACTCACATGTTCCCTGATGGGAGACAGTGCTGCAGAATTCACGGGTCTCTCTGTCTTGTAAGTCTTCATGTGTTTCAGCGTGGCTGTGTCAAATAACTACAGAGAGAATAGACAGATGAAGATGGCTGAAGAAGTACATGTATCATTCAAGGTGCTGTATAGTTCATAGTTTGTCACTTACGTCACTCAATTGAAGCGTATCACATCTTTCCTTGACACCACTGAAGGTACAGTCGATGCCCCAACCAAAATTGTTTTCACACAGAACATTATACATGTACCTAAGGGGATTCTGTCAACAGACTCATATACAACAGAGTGTGAAGGTATCGTTTCAACAATCCACTAAAGGCTAATTTATGTTTTAAAATTCTACACAGCAAAGCCCTGATCAGCATTGACAGTTTACGTGTACAACAGGTTAAGGTACAGCTTTTTTGTACTAAATTGAAGTTTGGTGAAGACCATGACACACAATTTTGTTGAAATATTATGATTTCACAATCCTGAACCTCCCCGTATGCCAGTAACAAGTCTTTACGAGAGTGATATCAAAAAGACCCAAAAGGTTGACATTAAGGTTTGAAAGAGGGGGCTGCATCAGTTCTTGGCACACTTCCAATGTGGCTTGGCGTCACGTTGCTTCATTACTGAGTGCCTTCCAATGCATGGCGGCAACAAAAATTCAGTTCCACAGCCCATCTCATAATGCAAATGACCACATTAAAATTGTTTTACTAGCTCTAACAACTGAGAGTATCATTATAACATGTGGACATTTGACAAATCTCCAATGCACGACAAATACTTCATAAGGTTTCTGAACAAGCAATATTTTTTCAGCATCTTTTAACATAATTATTTCTCTTTACTACACCTATCAACAGTTACCACACAATGCATTGCCAAAATTGAGAGGTGTCCAGTCACAGAGCATAAACTTTCATCAGGACTGTATATCAGAAGTTCCACTAATCCAAGTCATTCAAAGTGGGTTGTCTTCTCAAAGAAGAAATATTAGCCTCATCATTAAATTATCTCTGGCTGTAGTACTACTGAATAGACCTCGGTATCATTTCTGTAGCCTACCCCACGGATTTGCTTACCCCTGACAGTGCGAGGAGAGATATCTGGAGGAAGTTACGCTCCCTCTCCCCTCTTACACATATTAGGGATAGGGGTGGTCAGATGTACGCTAAAAGGTGGTATGGGTCCCATATGACCAATGTCAAGACTGTATCCAGGGAATGGTGGCGATCAATAAAATTTAAAACATGTTTGTCATAATGTGCATCACAAATTTTCAATGTTGCAGCTATGTTGACGTGTTGCTTTGAGATACTGTAGATGAAATACATTGTTTGTAAACAAGAAAGTCGCACAGGCACAGCTGTGACGGTCCTCTCCCTTTAACCCTTTGACTGCTGTAATTTTTCCCACCAAAATTTTAACACAATATTTTACCAATTTTTGTGAACTTTTCTCTAAGTTTTTTCATGATTTTGGACCAAATGGATATCACATTTCATCGGCTACAGTTTTTTATCAAAATTTTGGCATAAATCAGAAAAAAATTGACTGTGGTATATTTTATGAAGGTGACAAAAATGGACCTTGGCGCTCAAAGGGTTAAGGCTGTACCTAATGAGTCCAAACTAGAGAGTGATAATGTCCTGAAGGTACAATGTAAATGTAACCTTCCTTCTGCTCCGTAAAAATTTATATATGTATATGACAGTGTTTTTGCGAGTTCTGGAAATGTGGTATAGGTGACAGTCTTCAGGGAACTGTTATGGTAACTGTTCACAACCACAATTTGAGTGAAGATACTTGTGTTGAGGAGGAGGACCTCTCACTGACAGAAAGGTAAACAAGAGCTGAACACAGAGGCCAGATGCTTCATGAAACACAAAATAAAGTAACTGAAAAAATTTTAAAAAGTCTCCTTAGAAATGAGAGACAGACAGCTTTTGGTCCATGTAAAGCTACACAAACGAACATTCTACAGTAAAATACACTTGCTACATCAATTACGGTAAGTAATCCACGCTTGTGACTTCTCTTGGATTTTAGTCACATGATAACAGAATACAGTTTAGCAAAATTTCAATGTTTAAAAACATGCAAAACCACTCTTTGTGACCAAAAATTTACAATTTCAAACTGGTTTTTAGTTTATTCCTGCATCCTGCAATACAAATACTTTCCTCTGGACATTCTTTAACTTAAAAAAAATATTTCCACGACTTCTGCTATTGCTTCTTGAGTTGCAGAAAGCATAGCACTTCTGTGATTTCATACAGAAAGTGCTCACCCATGAAAACTTCCTTACCTTAGATGTGTGGTCTTTGGAGGCTGTGATTAGCATTGTAAGATCCTTGGAGGGCTGGATGTCGTTGACCTGTTTGGTATGCTCCCTGATTGCGTTCACTTTTTCACCCGTCTGAAATGAATGAAACGGTAGAATCTGGTGAGGCCGTCTCTCATTACTCCTGTCACTACACTCTCTGTGAGGTGGATGGATTGTAGTAATGTGAGCATGTAAAGCCCAAAGCTGTGTTCCTCACACAACACTGAATGAGGACTTGTTTATGACAAAGAAACCCAATGCAAAATCAGCTATCAACAAAATTCACAAGAGCTAACAAGCAGACATTTTTGACTCGCATTCAGAGTACATGTACCTGCATAAATTTTTGAAATGGTTTCCTGGTCGTGTCACTGGGGTTCCCATATAAAGCATCAATGTCACAGAATAGCAACAGAGGCTCTGAGGTGATAACACTATTTACTCACTTTCAAGAAACATGGCAAAAACACTGTAGCTAGTGGTAAAATTTCTACAAGGCAGATTTTACTGTGAAATGATTTGTGCTTTTAATTCATTTCTCAAGTTTTTTAGATTATGATTTGAAATGACTTGTCTCATTATCGTTCATACTTTGCTACAGCAACGATCATCAGTAATCAATCATGGTATTCTGACCACAGGCATATATTGGAAGATGACCCTAATGATTGGGTATTTGATTGGGCAAGGACTCAATGCTGTTTTGTTGTAGACACCATTGCTGTTCCAGTTGTTCTAAAGCTTTCTGTAATTATATGTCTGATAAATTACTTTAGGGGAAATTTTGGCTGTAGCCGTACAGGATGTCCCCCTTTCAAGGAAGGCCTGCAAATGAAAAACAATAAAGGCTGTGGTTTTGTACAATGTATTAGGTTGCATCTGCCGAAAGGATAAATACTGTTTAGAATTTCTTGACAATGATGTCACTTTATTTTGAAGAAAATTCAAACTCTGTGTACACTTGCTTTGCATCAACATGTGTGTCAAAAGTTCAAGGAAATCTCTCATTTTTGAAACGCATGAAATACTTGCTGGCTGTGCTTTTCACATATATGTACAGGTGAAAATAATCATGAGACAATGAGTTTATTGCAGGGATTAGGAAACCCGAGAAATCTGACCTCATAGGCAAGCAGATTTTCAGGCTGGGCAAGCAGGTTTTTGATGCTTGTAGCCATACAGACGGTTGTATTACTCATGTGGTTACAAACCATTGACAAGAGAGCGAGTTACATGTAGCAGACCTGGGTCTGAGGAAGAGTCAGTGGTCTCATTTGGCTACTTTTACTAGGGGCTAGTGGATCTGAAAATGATTTGGTTCTGTCTCTCCACAAATCAAACAGTGCACTGAAATTCCAATGGTATTAGGATCAGAGAGTCCTACTAGTTACATAACTGAGTTATTGGTTCACATAATGGTTTTCTGCATTCCTCATCGAATACATATTGGACACCACAGTATTCAAAGACGTGTAGACTTACCTTCGCATCCCAATGACAGATTTCACCATTTTCATGACCCGTGATGAGGTAGCTGTCTAAGGGGCCCCACAATGCACTGGTGATCTTGTTGCCAGGCATAGGAATGGTAAGGTATGCTCTGTCGTTTGCTGGAATCGAAATCAAACAATGAGACTGAACACTGAGCGAAAAGTACTTTGAAGGAAGTTTGTTCCCTTTTCAGTAACATGCAAGATATTATCTGGCTCTCCGTAAATTTCCATTTCCTACATTACCAACAAAGAAATTCTCAGACAGAAAAGGGGAAACACACACACACACACAGACTGTGAATTTCTCCCTCTGTGGCAGCTCATCAAATTGCAACACATTACATGTACCACACAGAAATAACATGATTTTTGTAGTTCAGTATGTCACGACATTTAAAATTATTCTGACATTGCTGAAGGTTTCCTTGAAATTTATAATGTTATTGGTGACTTCCAATTGGACTGGGACAGGCAGCTGCAGCAAGAACAGATATTTGACAGCAGGGCTCGCATACACAGTCTGTAATTGTGGTGTATGTGGTACAGCCATGTATTTCATCTTATACTTTTACTCTGATCAGTGAGTTTGAGTGTATACAATTGATAGACAATGTCTGTAAAGCCTGCTTTGAAGAAATGTCAATAACAGCTGTCAGTCTTGGATAAGCTTAACCCTTTGAGCGCCAAAGTCAGTTTTTGTCACCTTTATAAAATATACTAGTATCCCAGTCTATTTTTTTCAGAGTTTGGCCAAAATTTTGATAACAATCTGTAGCCTGTGAAATATGTCCATTTGGTCAAAATTATCAAAAAAATTACAGAAAAATTCATAAAAATTGGTAAAATGTTGCACTTTAATTTTGGCGGTAAAAATTACAGCACTCAAAGGGTTAAAAAAGTCACCGATAATTTTTGCGAATTTGAATAAATTTTGCGAATAAATTCTTAAACGCCAAAGCCATCTGAACGGCAAAGTTTGATAATCTCTGTACGACCTGTTTGAGTGGTTGTGAAAACCACATTCCATAACAACAACAAACTCTGTATTGTGAAAACTACATTCCATAACAACAACAAACTCTGTATTGTTTCCGCAATACTTACTGATCTGACTGGGGTCTCGTATATCAAAGAGACTGACTTGACACTCATAGCCCATCTGTTTGTCGGTTGAATACATTATCTGTTGACCAGTGAATGAAAAGCCGCTTGTTCTGACGGCGGAGTTTGTGTCTAATTTGCTGATCAGAGTACCTAGGATGGGAAATGAGGAAACAAAGTATGTGTAGCTCATTAGAAACATTACAGGAAATTTGACAAGTTTGTAATCTTGTACAGTCTGAAGTCTGGAGATACTTTTGCATCCACTGCAGAGATATTCTACCATATCTGAGCAAGATGGTTGTATCTGCAACTTTCTGTATTTGATGGGAGTGCCAGAAAAAGTTCATTCTCTGGGAGTACATGTACCAGCCACTTTCTAAACATGAAACACATAACTATTCAAAGATAGTCTTACTTAACGATTTTGTTTATCTGAATTTTACCCATTTCACAAGAAACTACATCATTTGCTGGGGAAGTAATTCTCACAATGTTTGTTGATTTTCTTTCACTGATGCAACAACTTGTAAGCTTTGTCACAGCAGAGAAACAACATATTACTTTACATCTAATATTCGTATGAATAAAATATAATTTTTTCACAAAACAACAGAATTGTTTTTCATTGACTTTACACCGTTACTTGTAAGAGTCTAAGAATTTCATGATGCAAATCTTTCTACATAGAAGATGTCTTACAAATCATAAATCAATGGAGCACTAACAGAACCTGCTGTCTGGTATGATGCGATGAAATTAATTCCACTGTGGGCGTTTTACATTTTATCATTCATAAACCTATTCCTAACCTTTACAGATTTGCAAAAATAGTGTGCATAACCTTACTGTTACAATCATATTGGGTGGTTTGACCCCTGAAGACTGCAGATCTGAGGTCAAATACATGTATATGTAGGGTTCTGATAATGATGACAGACTATAATATCACTATCAGAGATGAATCACAATAACGAATCAGATGCTTGCTATAACAGTGCATATACAGACCTGTTTCACAGTCCCACAGCCTGCATGAATTGTCTGCTGAGCCTGTTACCACTCTGGTGGTATCCCCTGATGGAGTGATGTAAGGAATTCAAAGTGACAAGAACATAGTGAGGATATGGGTAAAGTTATTGAACCTTTATCCTGTCAAGTTCATCGGTCACTGACAGGTCAAGTTTGATGAAACAACCATGGCATAACGTGTCCCCTATTTTAACAAAGACTTGAATATATGATGATCCCAGGAAGCACAAGTTGTGAGTGTAACATGATTTTTGTTATTTATTTGACCTGCATGCCAAGTACAGCTGTACATGTACGTGAACATACATGAAAATTTTGACTCAGTAATGCTTTTTACTGATTTGGCAGACAGCAAATAACAAGCCAGTGTGTAAATTTCTACTCTGCAAATAATCATACTGGGATTTGATGGTAGCAGCATCCAACATTAACATGTACACAGTATTTTGTTTAGTTTGCGTGACAATTGATATATTTATTGCAATGTTTATTGAGATGATGTCTTGGTAGAACATAACATTTGCTCTTTCATAAAAGATGATTTGTTCTCTCTCTCACATGTTACATATCAGCACGGAGGGTCACACTGTGTAATATGGGAAAGCACTGTATTAGGTACATGTACACTTTACCTCATTTGGATTGTCGTGCACTAGCACTGATCGCAAGAGACGTCATGTTTTCTCTCATTAATATGCATAAATGAATGTTTGTCTGCATTTTCCGCACAAACGACAAAAACAAAACCTGCTAGTGTTACAATGGTTACAATGGCAACTAAAAGTCACACTTATTTGTATGAATTTATGGCTAAGGCTACAAGCTCAACAACAACCGCGCACACAACAATAAAATTTGTCCAAATTTCAGGCACCGTTGTCCGAAAGTCGCAAGCGTGCAGCTATATTTAGTAACCAACCCGAAATCGCGATCAATGCTATTCAAATTCAACTATTATTAATACTTGTCTTCACAAAATAATGTGCCATAACAGGTACAAATCTGTAACTCTTGTACAGACACTTTTTCATACTTGTAAGAAACATCATTTCAGTTACACATAGGCTATAGAACTTATCATATTTCATAGGACAATATTCACAACAAGGATACAACTGACGTCTATACTCCAGACAGCTCCAGTGTGTCCGACAAAAGTGCCCAGCCTTTCCCCATTCAATGAATACCAGACATTGGGCTGCTGATCCTTGGCACTGGAGAATAATAGATCACCTTCCCTGTTGTACTTAATCTGTGTTATGGAACGCTCATGACCATGAAGAAGTAGAGGTTTCTGGGGGGAAAAAAGGAAATGAACGATTTTATAATTTTTTTCAAACCTAATTTTCTAGTTCAATAGTATCATAATACTATATGGATATTTGGAAGAGCAGAATGCAACTGACATGCTTGTGATCCTATTGAAATTTTTACTATACTGGCATTGCAGTACATGGTTTACATGATAGGAACAGCTTCAATATTTAGTGTCAATTTACCTTAACATTCTGTTAGCAGACCAAGGACATTGGACTAAGTATAAACTTAAATGAAGCTGCACAGACAGTACTTATAATTTTCTACATGTATGACAGCGATAAGCCATTCATAAATACAATTGTCCACTACACCGATGTAGCACCTACATGTACATACGTAGTAATGCATACAAGGACATAATAATTCACATACATGTACATGTACATTGGGCTATTCAGGCACTGATGGTGTGTTGATACTCAATTCTGCCTGTAAATACATGAGAATGAAGGTCTGGAGACAAATAGCAAGTGCACATATTGCAAAATACTGGTATTGTTACAGAGACATTCTGAATATAGCCACACTTCTTGCCGAACTTCTGCGAAATAATACAGAGGTATGTCGCAACAAATTGAACATATACAGGGAGACTACTGTCCGTGGTAGCAAGCACGATGATATTTTTTTCACAAGACTTTCGCTGGTTTAGTAAACCTTTCTCTCATACATCAAGAAGAAATACAACTTGTATACAGACAGTATATAATATGTGAATATGATTACATAGATGTACTATTCATTGAAATATGAGGAAAACTTTCATTTGATTTGAGGACGATACACAAAATGGCAAGATACATGTACATGATAACAAAACACTTTTGCAAAAGTGGGTTATCAATCATAATACTGAGAAAAATTAAAATTTTACTGTAAAGATCCTTTTAAGAGAATAATCATTGCCCAAGGGATATACTATTATGGTAAAGTTAAATTTGTTTAACTGATTTTAAATGCAGGGCAGCTGGTTTCAATGTCAGAGATCATGGGTATGCAACAGATGTGATATGCTTTGGTCACGCTGCATTTTTGCAAAATGGGAACAGAAGTTTCTTGTGGGGAGTTTTTACAAAATATTTTAGTGTGCTGCTGCTGGCCAGTGTGCAAACAGCCTGTTTGCCTGTCGAGAACGATACATCCCCTTGATTATTGGAAAACCGGGCACGTGTTACAAAGAGGTCGCACAGCTGAAGAGTACCATAGCAGAGTTGACATGAGTACTCTGGACATCTTACGAGATTGAGGAGTACGAAAGAATTCGAATAAAACGTATATATTAAATGACAGGCCATTGAATCCACGTCCAATTACTTACCATCTTGACGGCTTCTGACCAGAAAACCCAAATTTCGAAATTTCACAATACCGTGAACGTCAATGCGCCTGCGCAATATTGGTTCAGCACAACCTCGATCCCTATTGCCAATAGTATTCGTTGGTCGGTTAAATGATTGGACCATTGCTAAATAGAACAAAGCGTGGTCATCTTATTAAAAACACCCTCTCGATTAGTCTCTTCAAACGACGCAAGTTAACTACTGGTAAGCTAACATTACGAGTTATTACAACTTTATTTTCCCTTCAACAGAGAATGAGGTTAAAATGGCGGCGTGCAGGAGATTGCAACACAGAACATAGTGGCGGCGCTGTAACATCAACAACAGCAAGTTGAGCAAGCTCTGGACTCACAATCCTAACTTCGAAAGTAGCATTGTAAAACCCACCCCATTTGGAGAGTTAACGCTTTGCTTGTATATGGGTATGCTTGCTGCGCCCCAGGGACTGGGAAAAACAGCTCAACCTTTGATGTGCTAGTCTGAGTTATTCGTGACAAATGTTAGACACTCAGTATAGAGTACATGTATACTGTATACATTCGCCTTGACGCTATGACACTGCAGCACTTATAATTTCATAAATATTTGGTTCACGGAATTTCTGGATCTAACAGGGCAAGAAACAACGTAAGTTATAACCGTAGGCATTGAATGTGTGCACAATCTGTACACTAAGTTACCAGTCATTCTTTACCTTTATTTATTTATTTAAGTTATTTACCGGTATTTATTTACAGGATATTATGTCGAATGAACATGCAATTACACTAGCGGCAATAATTGTAGCCCATGGGACTTTGTTTGCCCGTAAGCCGGGGCTGAATAGCCAACACGGCAAACAAAGGCCCTAAGGCTTGGGCTTCAATTATTGCAGCTAACAATTACACAGAAAACAGAAGTGACTGGAGATCACAAATATTTTCAATTTTGTTACAAAAACTGGCAAAGTAATGCATATTAGGGGCGGACCATTTGCCATCATCCTGGAAAGGGGGTCTGGAAGATTTCTTTGGAAGATTCCCAGAGGCTGTCTGGAAAAAATCTAGCCAAGATAGCAAGATAGCAGAAAAATAAAAAGGATTTCCAGCACACATGAAGTAGAAAATAACGCACTGACAGATACTATCAGTCATTTCTTTTCATTTTCTGAGCATCCCATCTTTAAAACATCTTTGATTTTTATTGCACCTCATTTTCATTACATCTTTCACACCCTTCTGCCACCATATTTTCATAACATATGATTCTACGGTATTTCATTGATGCCAGGCTGTCATGATTAATATTTTAACTAAGACCATGGCTGTTGTTGTAATGTAAATAAGCCCAGGCACAAGCATTGACCTTCAAATGGACCTTCTTAAATCTCTCAGTATATGCTTATGATTTTATTTTCTCTTTCAAAGCATGTCTCAGAATACATAAGCTGCATTCCAAAATGAAAATCCATACCCTGAATTTGTACCCATGTACGGTATCACATAAACTCATAAACTTTTGAAACAATAGAAATCCCAAGCACTTCATATATGTAGCATATATATATGATGCAGAAGCTGCATAGTTTATCTGTCGGTATCAACAAAGAGTGCTGAAAAACTTTCCTGATTTATGCCGCTGCATCAGATAGAAATATTTCCTAATTTGATTCACTGTAGACAAGGTAATAATGGGAAATAATTTTGTGTTTAAATATAATTCTTCATGAAAACTGTATAAAAAACTCGAAATGACCACCAAAATGTTTTCGTCTGACAAAGGAGGGGGTCATCTTTTTTTCACAAAAAAAATGCAGGGGGGTCTAATTTTTTTGAACTCTGGCGACAAGATTTTGCCGTCCCCCAGGCTGTAAAAACTGAATGGTCCCTAATTACATACAGTTTTCAAACTTTTGCCTGTCACATGTGTCACATGAGATAATACTGTTGCCAAGGATCCCAACTGAAAATTGATATTGTATACTTTCACAATGACAATTTTTTATGTCACACTGGGTAACATTATATGCGGAGGTCAGAAGTCTGAGAATGGAAAACAGGATATGTGAAATCTTGAGATGTCAGGTCTTAGAATATTGAAGTTTCAAAGTTCAGTATAACAGTGACAGACTGAAAATTTCCATTTTGATTTTAGTAATGCTCAATTGACTGTGCCTAGGCATTTTTGTAACATTGACCACAATGTTTGTTTTGTAGGTTGAGAATGATCTATAATGCTGTGTGGTTGACAGTTGTGGCATTTCTGTGGGGTGCTACAAACCCTCTTATCAAACAAGGAAGTGCTGGAATTGATAAGATCCAGAAATCCAATGCCGTCTGGCAGTTTGTGGCCGAGATTACATTTCTTGCAACGAATTGGAAGGTAAGCCATGATGAACCTATCTAGTGCATATATACACCAAGAATAAAAATATGTTCAAGAATATGATTGGTGTTAATGTCAATGCACTGACAGGTGTGGTGCTACTCGCCACCGAATCACGTGGTGAATCAGTACATGCCAGTATGTACATTTCACAACGGCAATATTGAAGTGCATTGCTGTAAAATGTCTTAGCAGTTGCTAATGACATGAAGATATTATGAGACAGGGCAAAACCAACTTTAGGGCAAAACCAACTTTACTGAGTTACATAGACTTTCCCCAAGTCTGTGGGCTCTCAAATATCATAACAGAGTGAAGTGAAGGAACGAAACTTCAGAAGACGTTGCGTTAATGGTGAGCTTAATGCTATCGCCAAACATTTGGGGAGCAAGTGAATAACTACAGCGTAAGCCTGAAAATACCAAGTGACTGGCCAGTCTATTGTGCTTGTAGTATATAATGAAAGATATCAAATGAAGATGACTCACTTTCTTTCTTTCTTTTTCTTTGTATGCTTTTAATCTCCGTAGTACATTGTACCGTTTCTCATCAACCAGAGTGGTTCACTAGTTTATTACCTGACTCTGGCATCTGCAGGTTGGTGGAAATTATTTACATTTACTATAGTACTGGTACATACTGAACATATTTTGCTGGTGTAATGGATATAAAAGACAACAAAAGACGTTACACAGTATGTTGAAGATTGACAACTTCCCTTTGTAATGATTTAGCTGACGATGAAATCTCCAAGTCTTCATAAAACTGTTTGCGCTATTTGACCTCTCCAGTGACCCCTTGGTTGCAAATGTAAATGTCAAATGACACCACTCAAAATGATGGATTAAAGTTGCCATGGACACTCAAGAATCAATGTTTAACCTTTCGATGTGCTGTAATTTTTCCCGCCAAAATTTTAGTGCAACAATAATTACCAATTTTTATGAATTTTTCTGCAATTTATTGATAATTTTTGAAAAATTTTATCACTGATAAATAAAATACCCCAAGTTTAATGGAAATAGTAAAAGTAGGATTGAGTTTCAAATAGTGATTTTAGTGGTTCTGTATGGTACCGGAAGGAAATTTAACATTTGATTGAACATTGTATATCTAGCATGCAAACAAATATGAAAATTAACTGAACGCTTAACTGAACATTTCAAAAAAGCAAGTTACGTCTTTCCAAGGCACTGTACCGTAGTGTAAAGTCTAACTGGCCAACCATATTTTCAGTATGACAGATTTCTAAAGGTAAAACAAGTAAGACTACAGGCGCCAAAGTGAAATTTTTGGTATAATACAGGAATATCTAAAAATTTGAAAAGATGAGTTTAGCTAGTTTTGTGAACAAACAAAACTTTTCAACCTGACCCCATTTATGTTCTTGTGAAAAAGTGTTTATTAACCCTTTGCATCCTGACCCCGTGGTACCCTATGACGTCATGCGGACATTTATGTCTGAGCCGGGTTCAAAGGGTAACATCACTACCTCAAACTCTTGTGGTGAGAATTACCCTTATTACCTACAATGCATTGCAATATCATATTGTTTGTCCACTTAGCACAAGACAGATTCTGTTGTATTGCCAGTGTTAAAGATATCAAGACAGCATGTATGTTTTCAATGTCTAATGTTTGGCTACAGTAGTTAATTCTTTTTTCCAGCTTTCTTCCTCATCAACTTACCTGGATAGTTTTAAAGGTATAACTTGGCAGTTACAGTCTCCAGCAATCTGACAAATCCCACTGTTTAATTGTCTGCGAACTTTCAGAGTATACCGGTAGTGAGCTTCAAGCTGTGTATTTAGAGAATTTTCCAGTAAATAATGAGAATCTTGCTCAGTGAAAACACTTGTGCTATTTGTCATCACAGTTTAAACACTGACAAGATACTGACCTTGAAATTTACCCCGCAGTCTAAAAGATGAGATTAAAGGGAAAATTGACTCATTTAGTCCTTTCTTTCCATTGTCTATGTGTGAATGTCCCCATGTCCTATTGAATTGGACAAACCAAAGTATGTTGTTGAAAGGGGTAAACCTTCAGAAAATATAAAATGTAATCTCAACTTTACTTTGTGAATGTAAATTTGTCTCGCAAATCTTTTTGATGTGCATTCCAATGAATTTGATTTCTTTATAAAATATAACATTTGCATTTAGACTTTGTAAAGGAGCAAACTTAAATGCTAACAAACTGTGGCATGCTCTGGATTCTTAAAAATTCACCAAATTGTCAAATAAACTTTTGTGAATAAAACACTACATGACATTAATTTACTTTTTTGATTTCCTACTGAACAGACTTGTCACTTGCTGTGCCCATAACAAATTCCCTGACATTTATTTTCACTACATTGACTGGAAAAATACTGGGAGAAAAAATTGGTAATAAAGGTATGTATTAGTGTACATGTACCTTGTGTTGTACCTTGTGTTTTCCATCCACACCTTCAGTCACATAATTTAATCCTTTCAGTGTCAATGTCAATTCTGTTGCCTTTATATAATATAATGCCAACAATTTTTTTCTTCAAATCTAGACAATTGAGTTCAGTTTTTTTTCTAAAGTTTTGGTCAAAAACTGCAGCCAATGAAAAGTTACGTCCATTTGGTAAAATACTATAAAAAATTAAAGAAACTTCATCGAAATTGGTGAAATGTTGCACTGAAATTTTGGCGGGAAAAATTACACAGTAAGTGAAACTACCCACAATTCCCCTTGATTTGTGTGCTCAGACATTATTTGCTAAAGGCTTCTTCAATTTTATCAGATTCTGAACAATTTGAAACTGAAAATTAAATTTTAGAATTATTGGTTAAAACTATGGTCCAAAATTATTGATTATGATTAAAATTCAGGAGTAAATTGAATAAGAATTCCACGTTTGAAGGTGCTAAAAATTGTACACTTGTCAAGGTAAAGTTATCAGCAACTAAGATGGTCTCATCATACCACCTGTCAGACATGCAAATTTCCTTTGTTACAAACATTCAAAAAAATCAATACCCTTTCTTTTGCCAACACAGATGCAACTTATTCCCTTAGTTTCCTTGAAAATATTGCATATGGCTGTCAAAAAACTACGTTGACAAAATCACAAAATTGCTATCTCCTCCGCGGAAAAGGGGTTGATCTTCTCATTATTCACAGTGAGAAATTAGAGAATTATGGTTATCAAAACTATGGTCCCGGAATTTTGAAATATGGACCAAGCTGTTCTGTGTACAGAAGAAATTTGCTTCAGTTCAGTGAGTGATCTCCGTGTGTACGGATCATGGAGCATTGTGGGTAGCCTCACTTACTGTGAATTACAGCACTCAAAGGGTTAAGATGGCAATCATTCTAAGTGACCCCTTAAGCAAATGGGCAATGTGTAGTGTGTCCGAATATTGTACCTGCAACTTATTTTTGTCATTATTATTCAGTCATTTACAAACAGCCAATCAGCTACATGTACAAAAAAGACTTGGTTTCTGACTCATCAAGTTGGTGTCAATAATTAAAATCTACCAATAAGGTATGACCTGCTAAGTGACCACATATCAGTAGATACAAATTTACAAAATGTGAAATGAAGGTGGTATTCATGATCCCCGAGTCTGTTGTGACCTCATTAACTACACGTACAATAGGTCACCCAGGTCACAGAATACTGACTAATTTTATTGCATGGTCTGTTTCATTTCCTGTATAAATTTAAAGGCACATGAGCTGCAATTTTTGGCATTATTTTCATGATTTTATATTAAGATTAAAATTGGTTCATAGAAATGTTTTTACTCAGAGATGTTTAATTTAAAATGAACAAAAGTTTTTTCAATGTCTTGCCTATTCTGCCACAAGCAAACGTTGTTGAGGCATACCAATTGACTATAATATCGTTCAATTTGCAGATGGCAGTGAATATCTCAGGAAATCAGAGGTACCTTGAGGTTGGACAAATTTCACAGAATTGCAGCACATGGGTCTTTAAGTTACTGAAAGGTCAACTTTGTACAATGGTGTCTGTAGTTATTCAATCTGAGTCCTGTAATTTTCTGACTTTGCCCTGAAATGCCAGTGAATATTTGAGGCTCCTTTTCTGCATTCTATATGCAATATAATTTCAGAATTGTTTCACACAGCAAGTATTTTACATTTTCCCCAATTCTCTCATCTTTTGTCATTCCAATTTTTTCAACAGAAACCTATATTGGAATGGTGTTTGTTGTGGCTGGTGTGTCTCTCTGTGTTATGGACAAGGCCTTCACTGGAAAATCGTGACCCAATGACATACATGTATTTAGGTGATCATGGGTGTGTGATGAAATATTGTGTCAGATGTATGGTAATGATGTATAAAATAATAGACAATGAAAAACAAACTGGCCTAGAAAAAACAACAGCAACCCTTGTTCACACTTGTTCACATTGACCTTATACTAGTATTCTGCCTTACAAAGTGAGACATTGTGAGTTGCCAGTTACTTTGATATTGTGATTATAGAGTCAATGGCTGTTACTGTCGATAATCTTCTCATCATTGTTGTTTCAAATGTCAAATTTCTTGTTCAGTTCCTGTAAACATACAGAGATACACAGTATTCAGCTTGCCAAATCAGCCTGTACATGTGTAAACAACATCATTGTTAGCAAGCGAATTCTGGTCAAAACAGGTGTATTAAGCCTTTTCCTGCCAAGTTCATATTTCACCATCAGGTCAAGATGATAAAAATTAATGAAACACAGCATATTCCATATGGTGTATTTTACATAATACTGTACATTTGAAGGCTGTTGAAAACATAAATACTGTAAACTTGATTTTTTTGGACTAAAGATGCTATAACAGACCAAGCCAAGTGGGTGAAAATACGTCGTAATGTTTTGGCTCAATACCACTTTTTACTGACTTGGCTGATGGGGAAGTGATACTGTCTGGCAGGGAAAGGGTTAAAAAGAGGTCAAAGATCATGTCAGTAGGTCATTCTCTTGTGAAATTTCTTAGATTTGTTGGTCTATGTTCAATGAGGTCATAATGAGGTCACATACATACTGTTCAGTGTTTGTGTCCACAGCTCATAAAGTTCAAATAGTCTGGAGTTGACAGCACTTTATTACTGCTTTGACAAAGCCCTGCCATAACATAAATTATACTTTATAGATAAGACCCCTACCTAACCTTATCTATGATTAAAGTCAATGAGATACTGATCTACCAATTTTAATCAGTTTCAGAATTGATGCAACTGCTAATTTTTTGTAATCTTTTTTTCAATTTTTTATGTTTAGTGATAGCCTTTCAGACTAATAATTTACTGTATGATTTGCCAATGAATATACCAGTACAACCGGTTGACTTTGTCGAAAGAATTCAATTTTTGAATAAATTTGTGTGAAATAAGTCATGACATGCTTCTATCGTTATTTAATTACAGAGAATGCGACAGTATTGACATTGAATTTTGTATTTTTAGCTCATATTTGGTTTTGTATATAAATACCAAAAAGAGCTTATATGATGAGTCGGTGGCGTCTGTACATGTATGTCTGTATATTTGTGGGTATGTATGTGCGGATGTATGTCCGTCACACACAAAGGCTCCCATACCGCCAGAGCTACCATCTCAGTATTTGATGTACAGGTAGATGCAGGGGTTGAGATGTGAATTTGTTCAAATGAACACATCAGTGTCAAAAATGTGCAAATGAGGTAAGAAAAAGTGAAATCCTGCAAATGTGCAGGAGTGATGCCAGTAAGAAACAGGCCAACTCCACTGATCTTCAGTTATTTCCTGTCATTGTTTATGAACTGTTACATATTAACAGACCTGCTGAAACCATAGACAGTACAGGGGGGAAGACCGTGCCCGTCTATACTCAAACTAAGAGGGGCTTGTTTCTGCTATGCATGTTGCTAAAGTTGACCTCCAGTACCTAAAGTTTCAGACCTTAATTACTTTTGTCATTCTTGTTTTTCTGGTTTAAATATTTCTTGTTGTTTTTCTGGTTGTACTGTGCAGAAATCATTGTCATAACATCAACGTAGAATTTTCCTCCACTGAACAGATAGAAACAACATTTATTGTTGATCATTGGTAAACCATACTGGTATATACCAATTCTGATCAAATTTCAGCGACACCGTATATTTGCGGTATTTTTGATTAAAGGGAAGTTTCTACAATTAGGACACCAAAAATCTTACTGAACAAGGGCCAAACTCAAAAAGCAATTTGGAAATTCTGAACAGCCAACGCACCTCGGGGATAGATAGTGGGACTCTCAAATTTCTACAATTCTTTTCTGATCTACCACTTGTGGGGCTAATTTTAAATCTCTTGGAGAAAGAAAAAACTTTTACTGGCTTAGTTTTTCGGAAAATCCAAACTTTTATTTTCCCCACATAGAGTTAACACAGAAATGGCAGCCATTTTGGAATTTCAAATATCGCCAAATGTTGGGTAATTTGTTTTGCTAGTTTCAAAATTTGCCCGGTGACCCCTAATTTTTATTGTTGATTTGGTAAAAGAATGGTTGAACGTTTCATTCAGGAAAGTTTGGGCGAAAGTTTAAGTCTAGTCTTTCACTTTTGAGGCGCATACTACACCTTACGGTAGTTTGCACCATTCTCTCTTCAAAATCAAAAAATAAAACTCAGGGGTCATCATCCAAATTTTGATTCTAGATAAACAAATTGCCTAACTGTTACCGATATTTGAAATTCAAAATGGACCCCATCCCTATCTTGTCTCTGTGGGGAAAATAAAATTCCTGATTTTCACAAAAGCAAGCCTGTGAAAACTTTACTTACTCCAAAAGCTTCAAAATAAGCCCTGACAAAACAGACATTTAAACATTTGAGAGTTTGAATCTGTCCCTGAGGTGATTCTACCTGAATAATCTCTATACATGTTCGTGAAAACTAATTTCAAATCATGATGAACCTTGATTCAAAATAAAATCAAATGTGTAGAAAGTTCTCAGTACTCTGTTGGAGGTGAAAATGGAAGGAATCAGAATGTAACGTGTGTACGTTTAGCATTAGGCTTACCGGTATCTCCAATTCAATAGAGCAATATTTATCTTTTCATCTCTCATTCCTCTCTTGCTCTCTTTCAAATGTATTAAATACTGCAGACAAAGCAACATCATGTGTATGAAAAAAGTTGTTTATTTCTCATCAAAATGAAATAACTGCAATTTTTTATCAGTATGAAATAAGGTGAATTCAAAACCAGAATGCATTTTACATTTGTTGTTATCCACAAGAAAGCCTTCGACAGACGATACAGCATGTCTACAGTCATATCATTGGCCATCTTTATGACAATTCAATTATGCTATGAACAAAAACACTTTTTTCAAGTAACGTAGAAAAAATGTTACCTTTCATATATACAGGTAAAAGTTGGGCTTCACAGTATGGTGTAGCACAAAATAATTACAATGTCAAAAAAAAAACGCTGTTACAATTTACATGTTGTAGTTGTTAATACAGTTATATTTATATTTACATTAAAAACTATACATGAGAAAATGTCACAGTAATATTTCGACATACTTCCCTGGCATTGTTACAATCTATTTTTCATTTTGACTACATAGCACATTCATCAAAATTTTACATGGCAGTACTGAATACAAGTAACATTCATCTATAGATGCTTAGATTGTGTAAAAGTTTTACTGCTTATCTTGACAAGTTCACATCTGTATAACAGATAAAGTCACTCTACAAGTTATAACAGATGAAATTACAAGTTATTGGATATTTTTGGAAAGTACAATTCAGCATATATCAAAATTGAACATTTCTCTGCATTTTACAAGTCCTATACATTACGTATGTATTTGTTCTTGATATCTAATGATGGAATGTTATTGTTAAACCTGACTAATCCCATCATCCTCAGTGCAGTAGCTAAGTTGGTACCTGTACCGACCACTGCAGTGAGGAAAGACATTGTATGACCAATGGTGTTGCCCTACTTGCTGTGAAATGAAATCAGCAATCTCAGAATGTTTTTCTTTTCCAATGCGCATCACTGAAAGTTTGATTGATTGCAATGAGCACTGGCAATTTGCTATTTCCTTGGCAAGTGGTAAAAACCATACATTGCTCACGCGAAACAAGTATTTATACTGCACACATAAATGTTTCAGGGATTTGTTTTCTCTCAGTGACTTCACCATAGCCTCAACATTTATTATATTGTCGAAGTCAGCATAGATTGTGAGAGAGCTTGCAAATTTGTTACATTTTATAATGTCACACGCTTTATCAATAGACTGCTCTGTAAACTCACCTATTGATATCTCACTCAGTGTGGTATTTGTTGATAGTGTATCAAACAAAGCAGAGTCTCTTTCCAATCGCTTTATCCATAGACTGAGAGCTTTTATACTTGTACTCATGTTTTGTAGACACATATTTAATTCCTGATTGAAATCATCACTCCTGCCAACAGTGTCACTGTCATATAAGTCATTAGTGTCACCAAACTCCAGTTTGATTGATTCTGTTTTCCTACACTTCTTCATGAAGTTACACAGACTAGACAGTTGACATTTAGAACCAGGCATGGCAAACTTCACTGTCCTGGGTCCTTTATTGATAAACTCTTCAAAGATTGGAAGTGAACTAATTTTTTTAAATGTCAAACGTCGTCCCAATGTCAGAGCAAAATTTTGTATATTCTCATTATCAGCAATTTCAGCAAACAGTTTCACCAAGCTTATTTTGAGTTTCTTTGCATCGTCATGATCATCATCATCACCATCACACTGATACCATGCATCCAAGTGGATATTCAAAGTTTGCAGAGTAGAATGTTCTTTACCATTTCTAATCAATATTGACAACTTCTCAACATGTTGTACAATATTTTTGGAGTATATGTCTATCTCTAAAGTCTTTAACTTTACATTTTTTTCAGTGTCTGATAGTGTGTTTGATAACATTGATATCTCTTGCATAGTGGGGTGATAAATTCTTAACTCTTCTATATGACCAGGTTGTAGTTTCATGAAATGAAGGATGAATGCAAAGTGACAATGAGTCCTGTTGACTCTTATGAATCTACTTACTTCATGATTTGGTGAGTCACACAGGGAGTTACATTGGAAAATTGAAGCCTTAACTCCTGCATAAAGTAGAATCCCTTGTATTGACATCTCTACATGTGAAGCACACTCCAGGCCAAGCTTTGATTCATGTAAACATTCAAAACACAGGCCAAGTAAAGAGCAAAGTTCTACACTCTCATATGGATGACTCCTCGAAGGATTACATTCATTTTTCAAAGTCTGAATTTCCTGATTAAATCTGTCAAACAACAAACCACTTGCCTTACTCTCAGAAATCCCTGCAAGGAATTTAAGGACAGAAGTTGATTTCTGTGGATCACTGAACAGGCTATCCAAACCAGTGGTATCTCCTACTTCTAACCGAGAGGAAATGTAAAATGCAGTAAAAAATTCAAGCCATGTTTTATGGTTAAAGTAATAAAACTCTATTGCTTTTGTCCTTGAATCACCAGGATCTCTTACCAAAAATCCTAAATCTAGGTATTGTTCACAAGAGATGTCTGCTTTGTAGAAATCTGTTTTGTCAGCTGAATATAGTTTATATGAATCAATGGCCAGCTTATCTCTTAAATCAATAACAAATTTTGGTATTTTACCATCATTGAGTTCAATGTCCTTTTTGGCACAATATCGTTTGAAAATACATTCAAGTATCTCAGAGTATAATTCTGTATGGTTCTTTGGGAAAGGATTTTTCCTTTTGTTTCGTTCATGATCTTCCCAGAGAATACACAGGAAAGACACATGCAAGGGGTTCCTGAGGAGATCAGTGATATTTTTCGCAGTGATATCTTTCCTTTGAACTTTTATTTCCTCTTTCAGAGCCATACCAGTGTCTTTGTCATCTTTGAAATACTTGTCAATGTATTCATTGGTACCCTTTTCTGTAAATCCTTTGACATTTAAGTACAAGTCACAGTCACTTAAGTATCTATCACGTAAACGTGGTCTTGTGGTGATGACAATTGTGCAGTCCGCACGTAAATTTCTGGCAATATGGTCAGCTATGTCAGAGCCCTCAATTTTATCCTTTGTGATTTCATCTAAACCATCAAAGAGAAACAGAGTTGATTTGTCATGCTGTGAGATTATGTTTGCAAGCTCTTCTTTTGTGATTGGAAAATCCTTGGGTAGTAATTGAGAGAATATTTCATCAATCACCTTTGAGCCTGTTACATGTCTCATCTCCAAAAAGAAAAGTAATTTGTACTGCTTTAGCTCACCACAAGCCCAGTCATACGCTATCTTTCTCTGTCCTGTTGATTTACCCATGGCTGGTGGACCCTCCATCACAATTCGCTGTGCATACTGTCCTTCCTCATCAGCCATGAACATGTCATGTACATCTTTTAAGTCTTGGCCGGCCCTTGTAGGACCTCTTTCAGCACTCTTGACTGTTAGTCTTGTATATACTTCCTTCAGTTTGAGTTTCGGATCGTTGTTCCATAGAAGTGGTTGTAACCTCGCAAAGTGTCCTCTGTATTTACGCTTTAGGAATTTAACCAGCCTTTTCCTTTGTTTCTTTAAATTGCCTGTATAACAACAATGTCATCAGATTGCTATTGTGAATTTTTGAGAGTACTGTATGTAACTAGTTAGATCATCGATACAGAGCTGTGTGTTACCGTTGATAGGCCTATAGCCGGTAACACACAGCCCTGCCACACAAAGCTATGTATGTACATGTACAAGGATCATACCTGACAAAACTGTGGTGAGAGTGTCCTTTTAGGAAGTGATATGACAGAATCCCACAGTGAGATGCCAGTGTGCCACACTGTGGGAATGTGCAAGAGGGCATATCATGTACTCTGCGGCCATCTCTGAACAAGCATCTAGTAGGTGCTTGGACTAGCGGCATTCACAAGATCAAATGCAAATTGCCCAGTGTATAGCGCAATTATATTGCAGTGTCATGTCAAAAGTGTAAAGGGTAAACTTTTCACATAGTAAAAATTGTCTGAAATGGACTTCTTATTAGACACAATTGATCAAAAATGCAGGCAATTGAATAATGCTCCTCATAAAAACATGCTCACAATATGGCCTGGTAAGATATATTATCTGACTGTGTTACATCACTTGGCAGAGCTCTTTATAATTACCTTTACTGGTGGTGTCATTGGCCTGAAAAGACTGCCCACTGGAGGGTTGATTTGCGTGGAAAGACTTGAGTTTTTTAGAGAGCACTTGCAGCCCAGTCTTGTGCAGCAAATCTTGAAGCAAGCTTGTGTCTGTATCACTGATTTTTCCTGACTCAGTCAAATACCTGAATAGGTGATGTGGCTCCTTCATAGTCTCCAGGGTTTTTTTTGGTATCAATGATGAGCACAGACATTTCAGGCTTTCTAATTTTTCTGCAGATCATAAAAAAACGGAAAGATGAATATTTATGAGTTATAGGTTTACATGGGAAATATTGACAAGACCATTGTATGATTTCTTTCATAGCAGCACTGACACAGTCACCAAAATCCACTGTGTGCATTCACAATCTCCCAGTTTTCAAATTTTTGGACTTCATTTTCACTCAATGGAGTATTCTTTAATATGTTGATTAATTCATTTGCCTTTCTTTGATGAAATTCATATAATCAAACCTCTAAGGTCTTGACATTCTGAAATACATTATCTTACATAGATATTTTAATCACTTCAACTTTATAATATTGCAATACATGTGAAATAAATGTAAATACAAAGGTTGTCAAAGTGAGAGGCTATATAATCTAGTTTCGCGTCAACTCTAATAAATGCATGTACTAAGTATACAAGTGACTGGAAGTTCGAAAAATTACACTTACAACACAGGCGACTCCAATTATACAGCAAATAAGACATTTATGTAGAATTCAGGTGCATGATTTTGTAACAAAAGTTTGAAAAAGTGAAAAATCCACTTTGTAAATATTGTATTTACCAAAGTAATTTCATGTGAATTCTTTTAGCAATGTTTGATTGAACCATTTTGAAATGTGATCATTAGTATCATGAGCCAAAAACTTTGCCATAATCAATGACACGCATTGCATCAAGATCTTCAAGGAATTACATGTAGGTCATCAGTTTTCTATGACAACTCACAAGATTTTACTAATCATAAACGGCAGCGGGATATGTGTAGGTCAACCAGCATTTGCCACAAGGGTTAGCCTAATTCAAGAGTCACTTGCCACAAACAAAAGTGACAAGTGCCAGTGTACCAAATTTCAGAGACACAATTCAAGTTCTGCAGCTGCATTTTCACTCCAATTTACATGTACTTTAATTTATTTAACTATACTGAAAAGTCACCATGACACAGTAAGTGAGGCTACCCACAATTCTCTGTGATCTGTACACACGGAGATCACTCACTGAACTGAAGCAAATTTCTTCTGTACACAGAACAACTCGGTCCATATTTCAAAATTCTGGCAACATGGTTTTGATAAACATAATTTTCTGATTTCTCATTGTGAATAATGAGAAGATCAATCCCTTATCCGCGGAGGAGATACCAATTTTGTAATTTTGTCGACATAGATTTTTGACAGCCATACACAATATTTCCAAGGAAACTAAGGGAATAAGTTGCATCTGTGTTGGCAAAAGAAAGGGTATTGATTTTTTTTAATGTTCATAACAAAAGAAATTTGCATGTCTAACAGGTGGCATGATGAGACCATCTTAGTTGCTGATAACTTTATCTTGACAAGTGTGCAATTTTTAGCACCTCCAAACATCGACTTCTCATTCAATTTACTCTTGAATTTTAAACATA
Organism: Ptychodera flava; assembly: GCA_001465055.1. Taxonomy (NCBI): domain Eukaryota; kingdom Metazoa; phylum Hemichordata; class Enteropneusta; family Ptychoderidae; genus Ptychodera; species Ptychodera flava. The sequence continues at coordinate 160,198 of LD344477.1, read as the reverse complement.
ATCAATAATTTTGGAACATAGTTTTAACAAATAATCCTGAACCTGAATTATAAGTTAAAAATTGTTAAGAAACTGATAAAATTGAAAAAGCCTTTAGCAAAATATGTCTGAGTGAACAAATTAAGGGGAATTGTGGGTAGCCTCACTTACTATGCATGAGAGCTTCAAAAGCACCTTCATCGATCTGCATGCATAAAGTGGTGACCTGTGATATGTTTGTTTACAAATGCTACATGTTATGGCCTAGGTAATTATTGTAAAACCAAATGAGTGTGGCATCCTGGTTGAGGCTAGGATGTTAGTGGCCTTATGAAAAATTTCATCTTTTCATCAATTCGATATTTGAAAAGCAAATGATGCTGTGAATGGCTAATCCATGGTTTCACACTGTATTTCCTGTCATCTCTCTTTTCTTATTTTTATGCATGACCTACTTGTTTTTTCCTGTTGAAAGTTGTCTCAAGCAGACCCAACCTTTCAGTGTGCATGTAGGTGTTATGTCAAGTTGAGAGGTGGCTTATGTCTGTGGGAGGTCCTGCTAAAAGTTGTCCAAACTTTGGCTCTGAATCAGTTTTGGATATTGCTACATCATTGATGCAAATAATGATGCAATCTATTGAAAAGTTTATAACGACAACAACAACAACAACAATAATAATAATGATAATAATTATTATTATTATTATTCGTTGTACTTGTGGATGCTAATTCCTGTTGATCTACTTGCAATACAATAAAGGCTAGTTTTCTTTTTCATTTCAATACAGTATGGCCAACAAATAAGCTGGGTAATGGGGCACACCTACTTTCCGACTTTAATTTCAATATGGGCAACGAATTAGCAGGGTAATTGGCGGACTGCTTTCTGGTGATTGTAAATAAAGTTGCCAGTAATGAATCAGCGGTAACATTTGGCTAAACTTATTTTGGCTCTGTGTATTATCATGCATGTATGGGACATAAATGTTAATCAAAGTGAACTTGAATCTATTGCTACATTGTAGCATAAGCTGCAGAACATACATTGTGGCTCATGAAATTTGGTGCTCTGGCACGCAGCATGTGGCTCTTGAACTACTGGTACGCAACAAATTGTTCTCCTTTGTTCAGCAAATTTGAATTCAATTTTTTTTGCATCCTCATAATCATGAAAAGATGGGGGCATTTCTGAAAAAGCTGATATTGCTATGGCATGATTGAACTTTTTTTAATACTACTGGTTGAGATAGTTTTCTCTCTAAAGTTTCTGAACCTGTCATGAAACAGTAACAGAGGACATTAAAGTATGGTTTCAGAGAAGTAATGATTTGTTATAAACTTTTATACCTAAATTATCATGAAAACATAATTAAACTTAGTTCTCGTTTAAGGGAGAGGTAGCTAAAATCTATGACAATACAACTTCATTATTTTTTCTGTATGATATCTGTGAACCAAAGTGTCATATACTCTCTGAACCTTTTTACTCCCATTTTCCTCTGTAGAGGTCCACCTTGGTGGTAAAAGGGTTAACCATTTTCCTGCCAAGTCCGTGAAAATTGGGTCGAAATTCGACACTGAGCACCGGTGGCCGTTACCCTGTCAAGTCGATGGAAATGAGGCCTGTTTTACGGTACCCTGTATCCTGCCAAGTCGATGGCACTACAGTGTAGCAAACCCTAGACTTTCTCACAGCCACTTCGTTCGCTACGCAGTTATGTGCCCTCAATGGTCTTTCTAACAAGTGATGCTCACTGAGCCAGCTGTGCTATAGCGTAGCGGAACTTGGGGCTGTTAACACTTGTTTTTCGAATTTTTTTCCGATTTTTCTGATAGGCCATATATTATTGTATTAGTCCGTGGGCTAGAGGGGGTCTACGTGCACCCCCCCACAGGATAACAAACCTGTATTTTTCAGAACCCTTGGGATCCCTAGAATACGAAATGGAATTTTAACAGGAAAAATATAGGGACGCAATGGCTGTTATGGTCATGTTTTGGAGGGTACCGCAAAATCACGATTTTCAAAGCCAAATGCATTTTCGTCAAATCTGTCTTCTTGTAAGTCATGTGCTGAGCTCATTTTTTAACATAACCTCACTTGTTTGGTATCATTAGAAAGGGAATTTATTCCTCTTTAAGATGACATATTGCATTATGCAATATCTTTTACAGATTGTGTCAAATATAACCAAAACTTACCCCTTACCCCAAAATTTAACATTGCAAATTACAGTAAAACTCAAATTCTACCAATTTTATAGCTAGGCATAATAAAATATGCATTGCTTTGTCTGAAATCTGTTTTATTTGGTATAGGGACATGTCAGATATATGAAATAGACTTTTAACAGAAAAAATATTGGGAATCTACAGCTGTAACAGTCATATTTTGAAGGGTACCGCAAAATAACAGTGTTGCAGATTTGCATGCATTTTTGTAAAAACTGTTTTCCTATAAGTCATTTGCTGAGCTTGTTTTTGAATATAACCTGGCTTGTTAGGTATCATTAGAAAGATAATTCACTAATCTCTAGAATGACATATTGTAACATGCAATATCTTCTATAGTTTTCATGATATATAACCAAAACTTACCCCATACCCCAAAGTTTACATTGAAAATTTCAGTCATAGCTAAAACCAAATTCTACCATTTTTTTAGCTTGACACAAAAAATCTGGCCGTTTTTGCTATGAAATCTATTTTATTTGGTACAGGGACATGTCAGATATATGAAATAGACTTTTAACAGAAAAAATATTAGGACTCTACAGCTGTAGCGGTCATATTTTGAAGGGTACCGCAAAATCACAGTGTTGCAGATTTGCATGCATTTTTGTTAAAACTGTCTTCTTATAAGTAATCTGCTGAGCTTGTTTTTGAATATAATCTAACTTGTTAGGTATCATTAGAAAAATAATTTACTAATCTTTAGAATGACATATTGTAACATGCAATATCATGCATAGTTTTCATGATATATAACCAAAACTTACCCCTTACCCCAAAGTTTACACTGAAAATTTCAGTCATAGCTAAAACCAAATTCTACCATTTTTTTAGCTTGACATAAAAAATCTGGCCGTTTTTTGCTATGAAATCTATTTTATTTGGTACAAGGACATGTCAGAAATATGAAATAGACTTTTAACAGAAAAAATTTTTGGACTCTACAGCTTTAGCGGTCATATTTTGAAGGGTACTGCAAAATCACAGTGTTGCAGATTTGCATGTATTTTTGTTAAATTTGTCTTCTTATAAGTTATCTGCTGAGCTTGTTTTTGAATATAACCTGGCTTGTTAGGTATCATAAGAAAGATAATTCACTAATCTTTAGAATGACATATTGTAACATGCAATATCTTCTATAGTTTTCATGAAATATGACCAAAACCTACCCCATACCCCAAAATTTTCATTGAAAATTGCAGTCATAGCTAGAATCAAATTCTACCATTTTCTTTACCTAGACATATAAAATCAGGCATTTATTTGTATTAAATATATTTCATTCGGTAATGGGTCATGTCAAAAATATAAAATAGACTTTTAACAGAAAAAAGATTGGAATTCTGTAGTTGTAACAGTCAGATTTTGAAGGGTACAGGAAAATCTTAGTATTCCTGACTTGTGTGCATTTTTGTTGAATCTATCATCTTTTAAGTCATCTGCTGAGCTTCTTATAGAATATAATGTAAGTTGTTAGGTATCATTAGTAAGATTATTTACTGGTCTTTAAAATGAAATATTGTAACATGCAATATCTTGTACAGATTTTTATGAAATATGACCAAAACTTACCCTATACCCCAAAATTTACATCGAAAACTACTGTCATAGCTAATGTCAAATTCAAGCAATTTTTTACGCAGACATAAAAAATTAGACAATTTTTTGTATGAAATCTGTTT
>LD344477.1:132492-143964 GCA_001465055.1 Ptychodera flava | reverse complement strand
AGAGTAGAACAAGAACACAGTTGTATAATAAACTGAACAAAAATATTGTCAAAATTATCAAAGTTAATACAGCTACTGCCTATTGGCAACTGTCACTATCAGATACAGCCCTGCTACTGTAGTGTCACTGTTACTGCATACGTGAGCAGTGACAGAGATAGCTTTGACTCTGATATACATGGTAGTTGAAGAACAGTTTGTGTAAAATGACGTTCATGATAGTGAAACATTACCTAAACAAGATCAGACCAGAGAGGAAGAACGCATGGAAATTTTTGAATTCTGGCATATGAGAATAATCAAATATTAAAGTCAAAAGATGGGGTCACCATGCTTGATTTTCTAAATTTTCACAGTCTTGTCATAAAATTATACAATTTAAAGTAAAACTTTGAACAGTAAAGATGAAATGAAAAAATATATGACTAAATGGAATTATCTATTTTTTAACCAAATTTGCAATTATTACAGCCTAAATTTAAGAGATAAATACATTCATTTGATGGAATATTTTAAAATTCCAGTATTGTCAATTTTGAGTAGCATCTAATTCATATATGTCTTGTACTTTTGAAACAAATTTTTGGTAGGTCACCGTGCTCAGTTTAAGACGCTATATTTGATTTCGCGAAAATCGCAATTTATCTCTAAAAATCTTCTTCTCCAGAACCAAAACACTGATGGAAGTGAAATTCCACTTTTGTCATTCTTAGTGACAGCTCTTTCAAGTTTGTTAAAGGCAATTGGATCGGTCACATGGTTTTGTCCCCATATCGTATTTTGCATGATCGAAACAGACAAATATGAGATGATGTTCAAAATTCTTCTTTACAAGAACTTGACTGTTTTCAGGCTAAAATTTTGCACATAATGTAATAAGTGCAAGAATTGGACACCATGTTAATCGCTTGGGCCCCGCAAACGCTGCTTGCAGCTTTAATTATTATTATTATTATTATTATTATTATTATACATTCAAACTGAAATTTATGGTGTAGAACAACATTAATTATCGGTAATTGTTCATCCATTTTACGATAACTAGCACCGAATCAAAGTGAAATGATATCTTGTATATAGACGACAATTTCTGTGTTTACAAAAAAAATAATTCCGGGTTAAAATTGGTAAATACTCATTAACTATAGGTAAGCGGACGAGTAGGAGGCGGTTTACGGAATTTAACGGTACAGTTTGCCAGTAAAACTCCGAGGCCCGCAGGGCCGAGGAGTTTTATGGCAAACTGTACCGTTAAATTCCGTAAACCGCCGACTACGAGTTCGCTTACCGTGTTATACCACGAATTTGCCGAGTTTTAGAGCCTTGTTTGCACGCCGAAAGTTTTATTTGTAATTTTAGTGCAGTGCATGTTGAAACTTTGGCAGGAAAACATTGACGCGTTTTGACACCTTGTTGAACGAAAGTATAAAAAAACAACCCATGATTGGATAAAACAAAGTTGATATGTGTTGCTATTGTAGTGCGATGACGTGGTTGAGCACCTGGTTTTATTTGAATTGTATGAATTTGCTTGATTGGTTGGTTGCTTGAATGAAGTGAAAAGGTGTTTGCAGATCGACGTTAGAGTCACGCTTTGCTCATTTGGGGCGAAAACTTTGAGCAGCATACATGCAATTGCCGAGTCGCTCTACGTAGTTCCATATGGCGGCTGAAGTACAAATGAAAGCTGTATCCGGTGCACTTCAACTACCAAAGCCAAAGATGGAAAAGAAAAGGCCCCTGTCACACCAGTGCTAACGACCACAATCGGAAGACCAAGCTACACAGCCACGTCAGAGAAAGGCGCAACAGAAACTGCAAGTACAAAAAAAAACCAATATGTCTAGATCCACAATGACTGTGGTACTGCGCGTGTGTTTCCTATAGCTAGATTTAACTTTACCAAAAGGCGACTGAAATCTCCACATTCAGTGTTTGACAACTGACTTTGAAGTCTTAAATTTCAGATTCGAATGATCATGATAACAATAACCCTAACACAGAAGTGATATTTGCAATCAATACCGTTATTTCACGGTGAACTGTAATTGATTTTGAGATGTACAGTCGTGCAAAATTAATTCAGTCCGGTGATTCTTTTAAAGTGTCTTTACTCTGTACTTAATGGTGAAATAAATTCCTTCTGGTTAATGTTTCGCATTTGTTTTTTTTCACTCGTCGCCACGTGATTTTCTTTTGTTTAAAAAGTGTCCATTTTACAAGTTCTTTTGTTTAAAAGTGTCCGATTTACTAGTAAATCGGACAGTTTTTAACAAAAGAACTGTCCGATTTACTAGTAAATCGGACACTTTTAAACAAAAGAACTTGTAAATCGGACACTTTTTCAACAAAAGAAAGCCAGGTGGTAATAATAAAATATTCGGTTATGGAAATTAGAAAGCATGGTTAGAACAATGGGCACGAGGCGGAGAGTGGTATAACATAAAGAAATGGCATAATGTTTTTGTGCAAATACAGGTAGCACGCGCGCACTTCGGTGCAAGTAAACTGACATTGCTGTATCTGTGCTGCCCTCAACGGTAGAAGTTATCAAGTGAATTCTCTGTCATGTCACCTGACTTGGCCCGGGGGCAACAAACGCAACCACAGGGCAAAGAAATCAGTCCTCTGGGGTGGGGAGGGAGGATTTTTTTGTGCAACGGTTTACCTTATTTGTTTCAATTAATTTTGACTGTGATATTTCAGATAAAGAGTTTAACTGTATAAACCGTCTGACTGCTTTCTTTATTACTACAAGTAATTTGTAATTTTATTAGTTTTGACTTCGGTATTTCAAATAAAGATTTAAGATTTCGACTCCACACCGTCTGACTGCTTTATATGTTACCTGCAACGCCTTATCTCCTCTCCAACTTGTGTATACACCACTATAATTGCTCCGAAAACATTGCCAACTTGCTAATCCGTTGTCCGTGTCAGCGGATGAATTGATTAAGTCAACACGACAGCCGTCAAACACGTAGTAAAATAAGGAACGACTGTGGTGTTAACTCAATCACTTAATCCGCTGATACGGACAGCGGATTAGCAAGTTGGCAATCGGAGCAATAACAGTGGTGTATACACAAGTTGGAGAGGAGATAATCGACTTGTCGGTAATATATAAAGCAATCAGACGGTGTGGAGTTGAACTATTCGAAATATCACAGTAAAATTAATAAAATCCAATAAGGGAACGAGCACAATTAACGGCAGGGGGGCTGGAAGAGAAAATGTGTGGTGCATATATTTTTTACAGCCCCCCTAACATCAGCAAAACTTTTAGTGCCCCCCCCCCAATCACCGGCAACAAAATTTTTGTGCCCCCCTCCCCAAAAAAGAAAGATTACATAGGTACAAAGTTGTACACATATATATAATCCTTATAACTTTTAATATATGCTTTAGTGAAAACAACATTTTTGCATTCTTGAAATAAATAGTAATAAACAAATAAATATATAAATAATAAACAAACAAAATAACATTTGTTCAAGCTTTACTACTTGTAACATCTACAGCTACTTTTCAGTATTTTGTTGTGTTGATGTTCAGTTATAATGCTGTGTGTTGTGTGTTTAGTTTGAATACCCTGAAAACAAAAGACATTTGGAGGACATTTTTGATAGATTCCTGCACAACCCTAAAGATAAGTGTTTTTATGAGCAAAATTCCATGCAACTTTCCCCCTTCAGTTTAATATAGTTTTAAATTTACCCTTTACTCAAAAGTCATCCGAACAAATGGTCATACAGGGGTCATGTACATATTACCCATGGTATATAGAATAAATGCATTGTCTTTTTAATTTCCAAAGTATGATACAGCAAAGAGTAAGAATTTTAGGACAATTTTGTCACTGAGAAGACTGAACTGAACTGCATAATTATTTTTGAGTCTGTTTGCTGGTATGCATGTTTAGCATTTCATATACTGGTATGTCTATGCTTTACGTCAACTGAGTATCTGTACGATGTTTTCAGATGTTGGGGAAAAATGTATAACATGACCATTGTGATTTCAATGCATTTTCCACAACCCAGTGTCTGCCTTTCTATGACCACCCAAGAAGATATTCAATGTTACTCCACTGTCTGCCATTGGAATAGTCCTCCACTGGCTAACTATAAAAGACCCATTAATGCCATTTTTCAGTATTTTTTCCCTGTGTGTCCACTACGTATTCTAGTTCTTCCTATAGCATGATGAAATAAACATCTCTCTCTCTCTCTCTCTCTCTCTCTCTCTCTCTCTCTCTCTCTCTCTCTGAGTACGTGAAGAGTAATAAAACTTTTGATATCGCAAAAAAGATTCTCGATCTATCCCGCGGGGATCTAACATATTCTGGCATCGATAGATTTGCTTAATAAAGATTTTTTGCAATGCAACTAACTTAAGGTCGTAGGATTGGTTTTATTGATAATACCAATAGTAGTGGTATCGTGATTCTTTGGTATTCAACTAGACCGTAATTCAGACCCACCTGGCACCATACAATAAAATAATACTATTGTCCTTGAATATGGTTAATGATAACACAATACACAGACAACAACAACTTTTTGTCTGCGCACTATCAGCAACTGACATACAATAATGTGAATTAATCTTTTAAGCTGACGTGTATTGGTCGGCAACTTGCAGCCTACATGACCCAGTTTTGACTTCTGTGTTGATTCTCTCACAAATGATCTCCTCTTATCGGTGGAACTGTACTTTGATCTGTACTTAGAGCGTTTCTCATATTATTTATAAACTGTTCATGCGTAAGCTTTAACCTCCATAAATGTAATAATCTCCATAAATGTAACATCAACCATAATTGTAATAAAATGCACCCATAAATGTAATATTCACTTTATTGTGCGTTCTTGTTGGTTGAAGAATAAAAAATTGAGAGGAAAAAAAACCGGGTCACCGCATCATTTGTGCTATATCCGTCTGGGATGAGAAACAAAGATTTTATTCTTCTTGGCCTAAGTGTTTTCTGTATTTTGAAAGTGTATTCAATGTTTCGCTGTTTTGTATATAGATTGGCCACGGCGAGACACAGCTGTAATCTGCGTGTCCGTGCGGTCATATTCCAGAGTGGATGCTAGGATGTCTGATTTTTGTTGTACTCCGTTTAAAGTAGTGTTTATATTGTGTGTAGTAGACTGAAATATGTTTCTGTAATAAGGTTACATATATCTCGATTGTTTGTTCTGAGTCGTCTGTTGTAAACTTTGTGCAGTATCACTGGTTGACGATTTATATTACGTTTACGATGTCATCGTTAGTGTCTAGAAGTGCTGTTCCACGTACTTCCTTAACCTAACGGTTACCTTGACGTTTTCTGATAGTGTTCTCAATGTATCCCATTCTGTGTTTCGGAAAGGAAACCTAGTTTCAGGAAAGTATCCAATAACATCACACTTGCCTTATTAAAGGTGATTATTTACTCAGAGCATTGATAAATAAATGATCGCATATACAAGTTCAAGCTTATTGCATTTATGGTTGAGTTTTATTACATTTATGGTTAATTTGTTTATTTGTGGTTGTGGGTTGTTACATTAATTGTTGACTGTTTTATTACATTTGTGGTTGATTTTATTACAATTGTGGTTGATATTACATTTATGGAGATTATTACAGTTATGAAGGTTACATAAGCCATGTGCTAATCTCGGCTACCCAGACTGCTTTAGGCCTACGGGGCTCTCATCGGGGCGGCCGGTTGACAGCCCCAAAGTTCAATCTCTGTAACCGAGACTATGCACGTTCAAGCATACTCACAAATAAAAGCTTTGTGTGTATGGCTGTTTAGTAAAATATTTGACGTGATCGCACTGTACATGTGCTCATTGGGGTGTATGACTACAGGGGCTCAATCTCTGATGTTTTCTCATTCTTTGTTTGTTTATTTGTTTGTTTACGACTGTATAGATAGTGTAAAAAACAATATGACTAAAACATGCGATGCATATGTTTCCTTGAAATGAGGCAATAAAAGCACAATGTAAAACGGCAGCAAGAAGCACGCACTCTGCCCTGACTATTACACTGCCTGTTATTGCCTCGTTTCTACAAACATACATCGTCATGTGTCAGACTCCAGTATATTGTTATTTACTCAACCTGTGTATTATGTTAACAAACAAACAAACAAACAAACAAACAAACAAACAAACAAACAAACAAACAAACAAACAAATAAATAAATAAACAGCAAAAATGCATGAGACTGAGCCTCTGGGCGACAAGAACTTGAAGTACGCCATGAAGTTCAGCTGTGCGACAGATAACGACTTTAAAAAATTAAGATTAAAGGCAAGCTATAGTCTTCGAATATTCCGTATAGACTTTTCATGTGAATGAGATACCAAAGCGGAAAGAAAACTATGCTCATAAGATGAGACCTTATTGTGCGACCAACGCAGCCATCCACATAAATACATGTTTGCTACTTGTGTTGCTCTCAAGGATCATTGACAGAGCGGAAGGGGAGAAGAAAAACAGGGCGCGGTGCTGCCGAATAAAAAAAAATATATGGTTTCCGGTATCAAGACCTAAGCTAGAAAAACCAGCTGACCCTAGGTTTTTGTTCGCCTTTACGAAATAGTTTGAGTAAATTCTCGAAATTTTAACTATATTTTATGGGTACCGGTTTCAGGCAACAAAAACAAGAATTCCTCCGACCTGCGACAAATATCAATACTTTTGAAATATCGGATATCGGCTGTTTTCATCATTTCTAAACTTTATCTCGGTGAATAAGCCATACCAAGTCAGATAACATTTCTTTAAAAATTACTCTTCATGGTGTTTCACATTTTACTCCTATTCTTGTCCATAGACTTAGTGACCTTAAAAGGTACATCTATATTTATTGTATAGTAGTTTTTTACCTGGAAAAGTTTGAAATCAGTGGTAAGATATTGGAAGTCTCAAAATGACATTTTCTGTGCTATTACATATTTTCCCGTGTACACACATGCTCGTGCATGCGTTATGTTAAAATGTGTTGGTCACACCATAGACAGTAGAAGCGAGACACTCTGCTATACGCGGTCACAATAACGCAACACGAAAATATATGTGTGCCAATAATTATGCCACTCACGAGAGAAATTAGCCAAGCGAAATTTCATTCAAGGCTTTTCGCTCAGCCAATATACTCTCGCCAGCAGGCGGATTTCCTACTTTTCTCCTTTTTGTGCCGTTGAGCTTTTAATTTGATTTTCACGCACGCGCTTTAGTAAAACGACTAGGCAAAATATTTCCCCGGTACACTTTGTGCAGGAATTTAGCTATCGAAAAAAAAATATCACATACATTTGGATGATTTTCTCGACAGCATATAAAGAAGAACTCGTACAAAAGTCGTCCGAACACAGAAATTTGCTGAGTAAAAACCCTGAATAAAATTTTGCTCTCTTGTGTTCTGCGGGCTCAACTTTTCTTTGGTTCGACAAATTGATTACTAACAGGTGAAATGTTTCTGTTTAGTGTATACATTTTTTATTAAATCATTTTTAGTGATTTCATAGACTTTGTATATTCTTTAGAGTAATTAGCTTAAACTAATTAACAACCACAGCGCATTCTATGGATTGTTCTGTAAGTAGCTATGAAAATCTTAGCCAACAAAAAGACGAATAAAAATCGTCCTACCCCATTTTCGGAGACATGTCGTGATACAGGAAACGCACGAAATCCATGAACAGATTTGTTGATCGTTGAGGGCGCTATAGTCATTCCTGGTGAAGTGCAAAACCGAGCTTTTATGACACGCTAATGGAGCTTACTGGTAACAGTGCCCTCACATGCCTCAGGCGGTGAGTAGGGCACAAGCTACTCCTTGCATAAGTGTTTTGATAATTCGTGCTACACATTTGAAAGCGGTGATGAACTATCATATTGTTGATAATGGATTTTTTTCGGGCAACATGCATATGTACTACGAAGAGAAGAGTAAAAAGCTATTATAACATCTTAGCCCTGAATTGGAGCGCTATGTTGTTGCTGGGTGTCTGCGGCAATCGCACTTCTGCGATATTGTGTATAGAATGTGACCTTCACATAATCACGATATGGCCGAACCAGCCAAAATTCTTTTCTCTATAGCAGTCCCTCCTGAGTTTCATGGACTCCAGTGAATATTTACATCGGATTTCCTCCACGATCGAAGGACTTATGAAAAAATGCATCTGAATGATACAATTTGTGGCTGATACGATGGATTTTAAGCAAGTATGAACCCATGTGTAATTCAACAATACACTGACCTCTGCCTATTTCAAAAACATTGTGATACCCTCATTACCAAAGTAAAAAAACAGGGTTACGACCCATGAATCCACCGCTCCCCAGGCTGAAGAAACCGACCAGTCCCTAAAACTCGCTGATTTTGTCGGTTTTAAAACAAAGATCGTTTGAAGATTGAAAAAGAAACAAAACACAAAAATGGTACTTTGATACTTCCATCATTTTCTCCTCAACTAATGAATTCTAACATTAGTGGATGACGTAACAGGTTATCATCAATCCGAGACAAATTGTGATAAAATGATTCCGACGCAGTAATACTTTGTATGCAATGAACAAAAGGGACCTTTCGCTCCCTTGGCTTTCTGCCTTTCAAAGTTACAAGTACGCGGGCGCCCTCAAGCGATCGATATCAAGACAACAAAAGCGATTTGTAATATGACTCGCCTTTCAACTATTATCTTATTATGAAAGCACCACATCTTCGACTCTAGTTCAACACACTTTTTTTCCAGTTGACATGAGATGATGCAGGTTAAAAAAATATCAAAATAGGCAAGAAGCTTAAAAAAAACAGTTTTCATTCCCCTCTGCATCTTCTGTTATCTACTAGTAACGACAGAAAAATACCCCTTTATCCGTTTAAGCTTTGCGTATTTCAAAATAAAATAAGGAAAAACATTAGATCTTGGGAGTTTGTGGTTAATTACACATGCTGTTTTGCAATTTTTTTTCGATTTTAAAAATCGACAATTATTTTTGGTCGGATTTGATAGGCATGCCCACTATTTCTTTTCATATCTTACACACATTTTCGGCTAACCGTCAAGTGGATATTTTGTTTACAAATTAGCATTTTCTTCTGAAGATGTATTTGTTATTGATCAACCACACCATGTACCAGATATCTAGAAGTCGACACTTGAAGATGAGTGAGTGTGTCAGTTCTTTTCTTATTACCGTATTTTCAATTACTACCTGAAAATATTGCACCGAATATAAACTTACTATAAAGACGTCTACAAAGACGGAAAGGGCAACACGCTGGCCGTAAACGTTTATCGATGGGCAAAGGCGAGAGGAAAGTTCAAATAAAGAGCGAGCCAGTTCTTCGGCAGTATTAGATCAGCCTCGTCACTATGCGAAGCATGCCTTGGATGGAAGGATCATAGTACTTTTCGGCGGTGGTAGGCAAAAAATAGACACCTAGGATAACATTTTGGACGCCAAGTTTGCATTGCTTTCATTATTGCAATCATGGGACAATGGTGTTCGTTGATATGCCTGTGTGCAGGTACTTTAACCTGAAACTTTATTTCGAGTCGCGGTAACAGGTAGACAGCTCGATTGGAGATTACTACGTAACCACGCAGGGAAAAAAAGCTCAATACAGGGGCGGTTGTATGGAGTTATCGTTGAGAAAGCTTGTGAAAAAGATAAAAGGAAAAGAATATGGTGACATTTTATCAGTAAAACAAAATCATCATGTATCGCACTTAAGATACTACTGAGTAAAAACACCCTTCATCGAACATTTCAAAGACAATGATGAACAGCTGAATAATCCTGAAACTAATCAGGCAAATACAGAGCTATTACTGTCCAGCCTAGGGCCTTCAAATATATACACGATTCCTAAAATGTAACTGAAAGAAAAGAGTATTCCGATTGCTTATCATCGTCGGAAATTCAATGAAATCTGTATGTAGCCGGTATGACTCATTAGTTAAAAACGTCATGGTCCAAGTGTCTTTAAATTGATGTATATCCCTTATGGCTCTGGGTCTGGAAATCCGATTCTCATCATATCCCGATTTTTGATGAGATATTTAGAGCATTTCTGTGATATCTTTCATCTTGAAACTTACTTGATGAATGATCGTAGCTTGTAGTCACAAATAGTATTAGAAGGGCATTATTGACTTTAAGAAGTTTCATAGAGTACAAAGTTCTGATAATATGTAATACTCTTCACATGGTGGCAGGAAGCGAAGATCGCTGCCAATTTACATCTGGACTTGGTGAATGTATTTTTTGACATACAAAACAATGGAAGCAGAAGCGAGATAACCCTTTTCTGCAATCGGGAAAGTTCAATCGACTGAACAGTGGCGGTAGAAGCAAGATCGTCTTGTATGGGCTATGATTTGTGCCGAGACAAACGGGATCATGGCAGTATAGTTTTATAATATGATAAGGAGTTGGGTGATTTGACCTACACGGAACATCTTGAACGTCCTCAGAATGCTTTCGATTTCTTTAAAACTATAAGTTATGATATGGATGAGATTTGTGGATAACTGGGGAATTACTGAGAAACATCGTGCTTTATTTTAGGGTTCGAGTTCATTCCATTGCAGAAACGGAAGGTTAAAATCGTGGGTGTTGTGTGTTTGATGATAATTCTTTCCAAACCACATCGCCAATCTGCACAGCCCTGTAGCTGAATATTTCGATAGCAAAGTTGTAGTTATAATATACGACTAGAGTGATCCACTACTTTCGTAAAATCGTGATAAAGCAGCCCCCTTGACTGATTGTAGCTACATGCAATGTGCTACTGACAAAATACTTTCAACAACCATATCACAATCAGACACTGCATGATCCTGTAGGCATGGCGAAGGTTGGTGTCCGTACTTGACAAGGAGACTTGACACCCTTTTCATCAAAGCAAACGCTTCGCATTTCAGTTCATCTGTAAATGTCATGTAAGGCGAATTGATGTCACTCTTGTGTCGGTGAAAATTACCTTCCGAATTTTTCTTAACACACAGTTCTCTCTGCTCATTCATGGTCATGTTCAAAAAGTTGACTATCCGCTTCATTTCTCTTATGCTGTTTTCTTTAATGTTTTCATAATGAACAACTAGAGTCGGAATATGTAGATCCAAAACGTTTTTCACTATAATCTCGTATTCTTTAAAACGAGCTTCGATGAATAATCTGTAGTGGCCTGAAAAAATCGACAAAATTCAAAAGAAGTTAGAGTACAAAAACAGGAGGACAATGAGAAGACTCACTCCTTCATATGTAAAATAACAGTTGGAAAAACATGATATTAGATTTTTGTAAAACAAGACAGGTTAAAAGGACGCGATAATTGAATAAACATAATGAGTGTAATTGTGTTCATAAAGAAAGGGTGATATTCCATCATATTGCAAAACATTACGTTTAAAGATCTGTTCAACTTCTGCTCAAGAGGTTACATAAAAGTTA
>LD344477.1:91110-123597 GCA_001465055.1 Ptychodera flava | reverse complement strand
GCAGGTTTTTTAAACTGAAACTTTAATCGCGATAATAGGTTGACATGACGTTTGGAGATTAGAAAGTAACGTAAGTCTCGGGAAAAGCTAGGATGTTTTTCGGTCGATACAGGAGTGGTTGTGTAACTCATCTATCTTTGTAAAAGCTTGTGACAAGATAACAATAGGAAAGAGTTTGGTGACATATTACTGCTCCATGTTGGCTTACTGTAATTATCAATGAGTCGGTGACTTTCAAATGAGTCGTGATAGCCAAGCTTATCGTTTGTGTTGTACATGAAATGCGTCCATCTCATACGCTGTTTCGGTACCTAGGTGAAACGCACTGTACCAGCAAACCAAAACCATCGTGTATCTCACTTAAAGTACTACGTAGTTAAAAAGGATTCATCGAACATTCCTAAGACAATGATGAACAATAAGCTAGATCACCTGTTCCGAAAAATTGTGAAGATAATTTAGCAAATACAGAGCTATTGCTGCCAAGATCTTCAAAAATAACATAATTATCTCGATTTATCGGGTCGAATATGGTAATCTGTACTGTTGCAACTTTAGGACTGATCCGATATCAAGATGCATTGTGTATCAGAAATTTCATGCACTCGTTGAGTACAAGTTTTCACGTTTTTTTGCAATAGAATTTCTTGCTATCGTTAGATTTTTGAGGTAGATGTGTTATTTTGCTGCTAAGTACCATTGATGGATGACGTATGTACAAATGTGTTTGGAAGAAGAATGCATGATGGGAATATTGCCGGCTAATTTTCGATTTTATTACAGGTTTCTTGCTCGTTGGGCCTGCATTGGTGACGTCATTCATTCACATACAGAAGTTTGCATATTCATTCTATACATCTGGTTTTCGTTCGAAAAAAACAACAGAGCTTGAAATCGTCATCGTGACTTTGTTTCATCGCCACACATCGTGACTTTGTTTCATTACCATACACCATGAACCCCCACTCTAGTTAAAGGCAAGACTGTCGGCTTTAGAAGAAATTCAGTGCTGGTTGATAAATGACCATCGTGGCTAAGGGACCGTACACAATTAACGGCGGGGGGGGGAGAGAAAATGGGGGAAGGGGCACGAAAAAAAAGAGTGTTCTTTGGGTGGGCCATGAAAATTCAAGGGAAGGTAAGGGATGGGCCACCAAATTTTTTTACACCATGACAGACAGAGAATATTTTTCAGCATTAATGTTCCTTGTTGAAGCTGGAGTTCCTTGTTAAACTTCTTGTAGCATGATGAAATACCAAGTCTTAAACCTCACAATGCAGTTGTTATGTGTAAAATGAGCAATATTGTTATTGAAAATTGACTTCATTTGTCAACAATAATAATGGTTGGTAATGATACAGAGGCTAGGTTGAAACTGGTTATTTCATCATGTTATAATTCCCTTATAGAACAGGAATGCCTGTCAGTACCATGTGAAATTAGCATTCACATGGCTAGTTGGCATGGCTTAATGCATGTGCGTAGGGAATAGGCAATTAGGCAGTCCACATTCATTTCAGAAACACGTGGGTAACATGTGTATAGGCCGAAATATTTAAATGAGCTAGCCATTCACATACATGTGAACGAATGATTATTTTGAATAACGAATGGTTATTTTGAATCCACTCACATGTATGTGAACAAATGGTTATTTTGAATGCACATATGAATGACAGGGTCATACTGGCAGAAAAAGAGCACCATGAAAAGTACTGATTTGACACCGGATTTTACTTATTTTGATGTTGTTGTTGTGAATTTGGTAAACATGGTTACATATTGCATGTTTGCAAGGGGTAAGCAAGCATCAAACAAGTGAAATCAAATTCCAGTGAAATCAAGTACTTTTACACAGGCTCTTTCGGTGAATTATATGATACAATTGGTTGGAAATGTAATTTAACCATATTTTGGCTAAAACTAAGACAGGCCAAACAGAGTTAAAAGCAACTCTGACTCACCTGAACACAGCAAACACAAGCAGACTCACCTTTCCAAACGTTCAAAATAAAAAGCACAAAATAAATCTGTAAGTCTGATGACCAATTTAATAAATTTTTGGCTTCAACAAATTTCATAGACACAGTGAAAAGTGATTTAGTCTAAGATTAGTTTTTTAAAGAGTTCATTTAACTCTGGCCAAGTCTCGTCTTTCATTTCCTATTTTGTTTTGAAATTTGACATAGAAGACTTCTTTAGGTAAGTCATGATTATTCTTGCCGAATTTCTCTTGGGCCTTGGCTGACATGCACACTGAAATGAAACAGAACGAAGAGAATGAACTTAGCAACATTTATTAAGACGACAACTTAACAATAAAGTTTCAGAACATGTGTGTGATTTGTTACATACACATAGAGGAATTTTTAACATGCATCTTTGCGAATGCAAAATTAACACATTGAAAGTGTAACATATCTAGAAATGTATTGGGCTTGTGTACGTTGTATTGACTTGACTAGTTGCCACAGCCACTATTCCGATTAATTTATGTACATCTTTACAAAGTGAGGGCGTCACAATTCATAATTTGAATCAATACAAGAAAGTATGTTAATACATGAGGCAAACATGTTATTGAACTCATTAAAAATTACAGCTGCTGTCCCTTGAAAATTAAGACGTTCTATATATTTTTTCTGTCTTTCAATACAAGGCTTCTTCTCTTGCAATATCATTTTAAAAATAGCGTCAATGATGACACTGTGCTCCTCAGTGCATTTAGTGGTAGGGATGCAAGGAGAGAGGTTTGGGCAATGTTGCTGAGAAAGATGCAAAGAAGGGTTGAAATGGTAAACTGTAATAAAACCTATTGTTTTTTTAGCAGTGAGCATCCAGCTTGGTAAACATGCCATCTTGTACGTGAAGGCAAAAAACATAATTTTCACATGTCCACCAAACTTGGAATTTGCGAAGAAGGGGGACAAATACGATCTCGCGCCACATGGATTGAAAAGGGGGAAAGAAGCACCAAGTACTTTTTAAACATGGAAAAACATAATGCTGCATAAAAAGAAATGAAAGAGCTTGTGACAAGTGATGGAAAACAGGTAACAGACACAGATGGAATTCTCCGAGAACAGCGAAACTTCTACAGTGAACTGTATCAGCACAGAGAAAGTGGAATGACGTTGGTCAGTTTTCTATCGGACACGGTTTTACCACAGCTATCTGATTCACAGCAGGAGCTATGCAAAGGTCTTCTCACAGAAGAGGAATGTCTCCACGCGTTAACGACCATGCAAGGAAACAAGTCTCCGGGTTGTGACGGATTGTCAGTAGAATTTTATCGTTTCTTCTGGCAAGACATTAAATATTTAGTAATTTCTTCTCTGAATGACGCTTTAAATTTTGGTGAACTTTCAACGTTACAGAAGCGAGGTATGATATCTCTATTATTCAAAAAAGGCATGGAAAATGATTTAAATAATTGGAGGCCTGTGTCATTGTTGAATATTGATTATAAGATTGCTATCAAGGTATTATCAAACAGGCTGAAATGTATTTTACCTTTTGTCATTGATCGTGATCAAACTGGTTACATGAAAGGACGTTATATTGGCGAAAATATACGTCTCATCACTGATATCCTTCACTATACAAAAAAGAACAACTTAGAGGGGGCAATTTTGTTTATTGATTATGAAAAAACTTTTGACAGTGTGAACTGGAACTTTATGTTTGACGTATTGAAAGGGTTTAATTTTGGTCACAATTTTATTCAATGGGTGAAAGTATTATACACCAACATTTCTAGCAGCATTTCATATAAAGGTTGGAATTCCGATTTTTTTTCGCTTCAGAGAGGAGTACGTCAGGGTTGTCCTCTCTCTGCATTACTGTTTTTACTTGTCATAGAAGTCCTTGCATGTAAAGTTAGACAACACAAGCAAATTTCTGGTATTTCTATTCCAAATAACAACTCTGCGAAAATCTCTTTACTAGCTGATGATACGACAATTTTTGTGAAAGATAAGGGTTCTATTAAGATTGTTTTAAATGTTATGGGAGACTTTTACAAGTGCTGTGGATTAAAAATGAGTAGTCGAAAGTCGAAAGCAATGTGGGTTGGTAAAAATAGAAACTGTACTGATAAGGTGGATGGGATTGAATGCACAAATGAACCTGTGAAAACCCTTGGAGCTTATTTTGGGTATGATGTTGACAAATGCAAAGATTTAAGTTGGTCAAATAAAATAAAAAAAGCTGGAAAATATTTTAAATACTTGTGGCAGAAGAAATTTAACACTTTACGGGAGAGTTACTATTGTGAAAGTATTAGGTATTTCGCAGATTCTGTTTTTAGCTTCAGTAATCGGTATACCCGTTGAAGTGAAAGCTAAAGTGCAAAAACTTGTTGATGTTTTTATCAAAATAAAACGTCCAATTAAACAAACAACACTTGAAAAAGACTACCACAAGGGTAGTGTCAAAAGTATCAATGTTGATAAACAGCTTCGTGCTATCAATGCCCTTTGGGTTAAAAGATTGGTTTCAAGTAAAGGCAGCATTTGGGCTGCTATACAATGGCATTACTTTACTATCGATGAGTCATGTGATTTATTACAACAAAACCGATGTTGGAATTCTTTACCAAGAAATGTATCGTCATTAGTACCTAATTTTTATGTCAGAGTTTTAAATGACTGGTACATAGCAAGTGATAATGTCGTTGCAAAACGAAATGTAACGCAAAGGTGGTGTAAGAAATATCACATTTTTTACAAGTCACTTATAGGAGAGAATTTGCAGTATGGTTTATACACGGATAGTCAGTTTATTCCAATGAACAAAATCACTTGTAAATCCATCTATCGTATTCTCCTACAGCAACAATGTTCAAACACTGACAAACTTGCAATTGATAAATGGTATTCATCACTAGGAGTAAATAGCTTAAAAACACTTGTTCACAGTCAGATGATTTGGAAGAATATTTATTTATGTACAAGAGAAATTAAATTAAGAGAATTTCAGTGGAAATTGCAACATAGGTTATTACTATGTAATAAGTATTTGTATTATTGGAAAAAAAATCGATTCTGTGAATTGTAATGTATGTCAGGTTCCCGATTCTTTGGAACATAAATTTTTGGAATGTCAAGTGGCAAAACGTCTTTGGGTAAAAATTTCAATTATCATTTGTAATTTTTTGAGTAAAAATGTAGTTTTGACGAATGTTGACATTATTTTCAACTGTAATGCAGAAAAATGGTTTTGCACAAAATTCAATGGAGAACACTGCATTAAAACCCGATAATTCAGATAAATTCACATTAATGAGTTGCCTGTATTATAGTACAATACACGTGAATTCACATGAATCCACATGAATACAGGCTTGCTGAATACAAACAATGGATTCCTGACTGTATTCATCTGTATATGCACTCTTCAGCTAACATGCAGGCAATAATCAATGTTAATACAGTAAGTATTATAGGGTTTTTATGCAGTGGAAGTGATCAAATTGTTTATTTTGTTAGGAAAATGGTCCATTCATAAATATTGGCTCGGGGATGGGAAAGTACCCATAGATGTACTTTTCAGACAGGAGTGTGTTGTAAGATACAAGGTTGAGAAAGAATTACGAAAAGATAGCAAATTTGTAGAAGCTTTTGAAAAAAATAATCAAATTTTGTTAATTATTGTAGGTTGCTTTGTACTTTTCAAGTATATTACATTGCCGTAAGGAATGATTGATGTGAAACTCCTGGCGAATTTTAAATAAAAGATAAAAAAAAAACTTGGAATTTGCGTAGATCAACACAGATCATCCAAATTTATTAATTGCAAGATTTTGTACGTTCCTTGCTACAAAATTCTTACCCAATTGAATTATAGCAGGAAAACATGCACGCATGATTGGACAGTGTGGACTGTATATTGCATGCACTACATCTGCCGTGATGATGGATTGTCAGACGACCACACTGCATCATGAAGTTTAAAACGAAAATATAATTCTAAACAAACTTTCTTCGTGTCATTGATAGCCTTAATTTTCTTTGGATATTGAATGGACACATTCATTAAAGACGTCACTTTAGCTTGTCATTGATAGTGAAATGATATTTTGCAGAAACTTGATCGGTCCAGCCAAGTACACATGCTTACTCATAACAGCTGGACTGCGATGATCATAACATTGTTTTGTGATATTCTGATACAAAATTAAAGTAATTTTATTAATATGTCGCATTGACTATAAAGTTGCAAATGTTTCCTTGGGTGTTGAAACATGTTAGCATAGTGTGTAAAAAATCAACACACCAAACAGCAATGTTCATGTAAGAACAACCTGCTTGATTTCCATGGACTTTCTGGTCCGCCCATCACACTGGTATGTCTGTTTCCCCTCTAGCTTCCGAAAATTCTTAGTAAATTTACAAATTAAGTCTCAAAAGTTTTGAGTAAATATCAAAATTGATTGTATTAATTAAATTGTCAGTTATCAACAAATTCCTTTTGTATGCCAATACAGCTCATTTCAGAACCGGACATACTTATATACACACAAGATTTGGCAACACCCTGACAATTAAATAATCTTCAACAGCACTGATTTACATTTACAAATTATTCTATGTGAAGTAATTCTTCAATTGCAGATACTATGACAGAAGAGTTCAGCACTGCCAAGATATGAGTATACACACTGAATTTTGAACCAGAGTTATGAAAATGACTGATCTGTGTCACAATAATTTTCTTTTATTAAATCAATTGTTTCATTTTTTTTCCTAAGATTGTACAGACTAAGGGTTAAGGATATTAGTAACCTTAAACCAGGAAAAAATACCGTCAAGGACAATGTGCTCACATTCGGTTTGAATTGGTCGATTCGAAAATGTCTAAACCAGGAAAACAAGAATGACAGAAGCAAATAAGGTATCCAACTTAGGTACTGGAGGTCATCTTTAGGAACATGCGTATCAACTTCTGTAGCAATGGAACAAGCACAATTAGCAAACACATTAGCAAATGTCAACTACAAAAAATAGACAGAGAAGGCTTGATAAAAAGAAAAGGTGGGAGCCGGTAAAAAAATGTAGAAGGGATCTGGTAAAAAAGTAATGCTACCTCATTAATCTTCAAGACCCTACCCCCTCCTGAATATCAAATTTTCCATCCCTTGGTATTACATAACGCCAGATGACAGGAAATATTAATGCGATGAGTGTCATCATTCTAATGTAAACAGCACTTAAGTTAGTTACAGATTGTGAAATGCCTTCCACTGTGGGCGGTGATTACAACATCTGGAATTATCCTGGATCCAAATTTCTCATCAGTTCTTGTATTTCTTACATAGAAAAGTTTTTAAAAATTGGTCCGCAATGGAAAAATTCACCTAAGCTTTGTTTTCTGGATCAAATTTTCCTACAAATTGTTACCAAATATAACAAAATTATGTTCACAGCCTTCAAAACTGTCTCACAACATATCCTGGGTTGGTGTAGGTCATTTAAGGTCACAAACTGAGAAAATTACCTAAAATATACAAATTTGGGGGTTTCCCAACACTTTGAGCAGAAAATTTATCTGATGAGATCCCTCGGGACTTTATACCAAATTACAAAGCTATCAAACAAGTAATTTTGAGAACAAGTTTTCTTGACCAAAAATGACAATGTTGTCTTAAAAATACAAATTTATATATTTCAGGACAATTTCTACATATCTAACTATTGTCATCTCTGTACATCTGTGTACCAAATATAAAAGCTGTCTGTCAAGGGGTTTTATACAGAAAATACTGAGTAAGATTTTTTGGCCAAAAATGACAAAATTGCTATAAAATAGTAATTTTCCCAATTTTGTCATAATTTCAACAAATTGGAAGAGTAACACCCTTGCAAAGATCCAACCCAAATTTGAGAGCGATTGGGCTGGCTGTTTCAGAAAAGAATATTTTTTACTGAAAATGAGAAAAATCACCAAAAAATTCAAAATACAAAATTAAGGATATCTTCACAATATTCATAAAACTGTATAAGGTTCACCTAAGGTACTTGCACACAAATTTTCAAACCAATCAAATCAGCAGTTCTCGAGCTATCAATTCTTGACCATTTTCACATTTTGTAAGCTCATTTGCATAATTTTGGCAATGCAGACTTCATTTGAAAAAAGTCCAATCTATAGCCAAGGATGCATCCACACACCAAATACCAAGTTGAAACGTGCAGTGGTTTGCGTGTTTTTGATGTTGACGGACATACTGTACATACATACATACATACATACATACATACATACATACATACATACATACATACATACACACACATAGATACATAGATACATAGATACATACATACATACATACATACATACATACATACATACATACATACATTATTTTGTTTGTTAATGAAAAGTCATTTTAATCTTTTCAGATGCTTTAAAATTTCATACCCCGCTAAAAAGCGACTATTTGGCCAAAATTCAAACGAAAAACACGAAAACCAAGCTCGAATAATGGGCTATTTCTGTATGAATACTCTGAGTCTCTTTACGCTTACGCTGAGCCTCATTACTCTCGCCGATGCACGATCTTTGCATCGAATTTTTTTACTCATTTTCGTTGGTATGACTTTTAAACTCCAGGAAGTGATTGGGAAGAAAGGGCTACCTTGAATTATTGAGTTTTTGCTGATAATTTGCCAAATTAAATGAAAAAAAAACACTACGAAAATTTCCAAACGCTTACACACTGAGTGTTTCAGAGGCCTTTCATGTTCGTGTGGTAGAACATGTGATCATGGAGGTAGTACGAGATTGCATGAGGTTTCTTGCACGGTCGCGCCGATGAAATGGGAAGCTGAAATTTTCGCTCGTAATTTTACAAACGAAATCATAAATCCACTCAAAACTTCGTATTTTTTTGACATATTTGAAACCCATGAGGAACGTAATTCATTCTCCCCTGCACAGTAAAAAGGAGACGAAACGACATGCATGTCAGACAAGGACCAAACGCACGTAAGATGTCCGTCAACATCCACCAATCTCGTAATTTACACTGACAGAACAAAAACAATTTCATCGGGCATGGACGTTCTAACGTAAATGCATCATTCTCTATCGCATTTTCATGTAAGCCAATACACTCACATGTACGCTCTAAGTTCAATTATTATGTCAATTCAACACGACTGGTATTTTCGCTGATAGTGAGTGTGCAGCGTGAATGATGTGTGCTGGTATGCTATAGTCGTTAGATAACACTGATCACGTGGTGTGACAAAATTGTTTTACGGAAGTTGTGATCACGTGGTGTGACAAAATAGTTTTACGGAAGTTGTTGACGGAAATGACGTCAATTTTGCCTCTCCCAACTTTATAAGCTTCCTCAGTTACGTAACTTCGTCGCTAAAAATGGATTTTAAAAGTAACCATGTATAAAGAAGTAAAAAAATCAAGTATAAAGACCAGGTGGTACAAACAATCATAAGTGTACATAGCCATGTTCATCCTACGATCTAGTTTTTTTTTTTTTTTAATATTTTCATATCGCCTAATTTTTTGCATACCCCAGAAAATTGAAAGCGAGCGAGAAATTCATCTGAAAATGCTTAATGAGCCAATTTTGCAATGTGAATAAAAACGGGCACAACTCATTATCTGATTGACTTCGAGTACGAGTGAGGCTCACATCTTCACGATTGCCAGCCGCAGTGCACAGTGAAGTCAATGCACCAACATTTTGTCCATAGTCTGAAGTCACACATACATAGGCCTACCAGTAGCATTGAACGTGTTGATCTTTCCTTGAGGTAACAGGTGTTCGGAATCAAAATTTCTACCTCATGAGCTTTATAAGAGTATTTTTCATGGTAATATTACAAAATTTGAGGGGTGTACCGTCATTTTGAAGTTTTTTAAACTGACGTTGCTCTGATAAATGTTAGACAAGGGTAAAATATACGAATCGGCAGCTATGAATTAAGAGAACGCTAATAGCAGTATTTTTGCACTGACTGAGACCATGGACGTAACTATTTGTGGTCTATGAGTGAGACCATCAGCTCAAGACGAAGCCAAAACTAAGCTTAGGCGTTGTTCAAGCCCAGCTTTTAGTCCGTGGGCTGGAGGGGCCCACCGTGCACCCCCCACATCCCTACTACACGGGTAATTTGTTGTTCTTTAGGACCTGCTGAACAAGAAAAAAGATGTTAACATTTGATATTTTGGGATGCACTACCTATCTGGGCTGGTTTTTGATTTGCATGTACCGCAAAAAATGGCGAAAAATGGGTAGGGGTAGGGAGTACTATATCCTCCCCTACATTAAGTAAACTACCATGAAATAGCACAAACCATACATTTTTGGAAAGCTCAGATTCTGCTCTTTATGACAAACACCAATTTTAGCAAAATTAATTTGTGTACATAGAATAGGACGACTTTTAAATGATTTTTTTGACAATTTTGAATTTTTTTACCAAAAATACTATGTAACAATTGTGATTTACTTTTTATTAAGCAAACTTTTCGCAGTTTTTTGTGTTTGAATTATTTATTCTCACATATTAAACAAGAAAAAAAGTGTTAACATTAGATATTTAACTATACACTACTTCTCTGGAGTCAATTTTGAATTGCGTGTATCTGTATGGGGTGTGCAAAAGCTAGGGGTAGGGGTACAATATTCTTTCCTTGATGAAGTAAACTGGCGTGAAATGCCATATACCTTATAGTTTTAGAAAGCTTAGATACTGGTCTTTCTAAAATGTATAAGGTTTTAGTAAAAAAATATGACGTCATAGAAATGGATAACTTTAAATCGATTTTTTCTGGCAATTCAGTATTTTTAACCGGAAGAAAATACGATAACTATTGTTTCCTCCTTATGAAGCAAATCAAACAGATTTATGGATGTTATTTACTAATTGCAATGTGCTGAAGAAGAAAATAAATGTCAAAATTTGGTATTTACTGTGCATTATTGTCTCTAGTCACTAAAATAGCAAGTAATGCTACATTGGTATATCATGAATGGGCATTTTATTGTTATGCAATGAACTAATGCACAGCTTTAAAAAGAAGACTTTAAAACGTGCACACATAGTCATGTTGCCATTTTCTCCTTCAAGTAAATAGATTGTTGACGACTGTCTATTTTTATAATTTTTTTAAATTTTTAAACTTTTTTCTATAAAATAACTGTCTATGCCTCCTTGTCTTACGTTACTTATACAGCTTGCATTACTAATAATCTATTAGGCCGAGGCTAGAGGGGGCGTCTACGTGCACCTTCACCCCACCAGCCCCACAGGATAACAAACCTGTAATTTTCACAAGCCTTGGGATCCCTAGAATAAGAAATGGGATTTTAACAGACAAAATATAGGGACTCAATAGCTGTTACGGTAATGTTTTAAAGGGTACCACAAAATCACCATTTTGTGACCCACATGGATTTTTGTCAAACCTGCCTTCTTGTACGTGATCTGCTGTGCTTACTATTTAACATGACATAGGTTTATGGGGTATCATTAGAAAGGTGATTTATTCTACTTGAAAATGGTATATAACAATATGCAATATTATCTATAGTTTTTATGAAATAGGGTCATAATTTACCCCATACCCCAAACTTTTATGTATCAAATTACTGTCAAAACTAATCTAAATTCCACCAATTATTTACCTATACATAATACAAAGGGCAATGCTGTGTATTAACTTTGTGTTATTTGCTACAGGTGCATGTTAGAAACTTGGAATAAACTTTTAACAGAAGAAAGATTGGGATCCTGTAGCTGTAACAGTCATATTTTGAAGGGTACCGAAAAAATCACATTATTACTAACTCGCATTCATTTTTGTTAAACCTGTCTCCTTGTAAGTCTTCTGCTGAGCTTATTTTGAACATAAGGGGTAAGGTTTGGTCCTATTTCATAAAAACTATAGAAGATATTGTATATTACAATATTGTCTTTCCAATGGCAGCCCATAAACTAGGCTATGGTAAAAAGGAAGCTCAGCAGAGGACTTACAAGACGACACATTTAACAAAAACATATGCGAGTCGGTAATACTCTGACTTCACGGTACCCTTCAAAAATGCAAGTAACAGTCATTCAATACCAATATTTTGTCTGTTAAAAGTCTAACTCATTTTCGTGACATGTCTCTGTACCAAATAAAATATATTTTATACAACGAATTACCTTTTGTAATGTGTCTAGGAAAATAATTGGTAGAATTTGAGATTAGTTTTGATGATAATTTGCGACATAAAACGTTGGGGTATGGGGTAAGTTTTGATCTTATTTCATGAAAACTATAGAATATATTGCATATTGCAAAATATCATTTTAAAGAAGAGTAAATTAACTTTCTAATGGTACCCCATTTGCCTCGTTATGTTCAAAATAAGCTCAGCAGAAGACTTACAAGGAGACAGGTTTAACAAAAATGAATGCGAGTCAGTAATAATGTGATTTTTTCGGTACCCTTCAAAATATGACTGTTACAGCTACAGGATCCCAATATTTTTTCTGTTAAAAGTGTATTCCAAGTTTCTAACATGCACCTGTAGCAAATAACACAAAGTTAATACACAGCATTGCCCTTTGTATTATGTATAGGTAAATAATTGGTGGAATTTAGATTAGTTTTGACAGTAATTTGATACATAAAACTTTGGGGTATGGGGTAAATTATAACCCTATTTCATAAAAACTATAGATGATATTGCATATTGTTATATACCATTTTCAAGTAGAATAAATCACCTTTCTAACGATACCCCATAACCTATGTCATGTTATATAGTAAGCACAGCAGATCACGTACAAGAAGACAGGTTTGACAAAAATCCATGTGGGTCACAAAATCGTGATTTTGTGGTACCCTTTAAAACAATACCGTAACAGCTATTGAGTCCCTATATTTTGTCTGTTAAAATCCCATTTCTTATTCCAGGGATCCCAGGGATCCCAAGGCTTGTGAAAATTACAGGTTTGTTATCCTGTGGGGCTGGTGGGGTGAAGGTGCACGTAGACGCCCCCTCTAGCCTCGGCCTAATATATTATTAGTAATGCTAGCCGTATAAGTAACGTAAGACAAGGAGGCATAGACAATTTTCGAAATAGGTCTTACCAAAATTATTTTATAGAAAAATGTTTAAAAATTTAAAAAATTATAAAAATAGACAGTCGTCAACAATCTATTTACTTGAAGGAGAAAATGGCAATATGACTATGTGTGCACGTTTTAAAGTCTTCTTTTTAAGGCTGTGCATTAGTTCATTGCATATCAATAAAATGCCAATTCACGATATACCAATGTAGCAATACTTGCTATTTTAGTGACTAGAGACAATAATGCGCAGTAAATACCAAATTTTGACATTTATTTTCTTCTTCAGCACATTGCAATTAGTAAATAACATCCATAAATCTGTTTGATTTGCTTCATAAGGAGGAAACAACAGTTATCGTATTTTCTTCCGGTTAAAAATACTGAATTGCCAGAAAAAATCGATTTAAAATTATCCAATTCTATGACGTCATATTTTTTTACTGAAACCTTATACATTTTAGAAAGACCAGTATCTAAGCTTTCTAAAACTATAAGGTATATGGCATTTCAAACCAGTTTACTTCATCAAGGAAAGAATATTGTACCCCTACCCCTAGCTTTTGCACACCCCATACAGATACACGCAATTCAAAATTGACTCCAGAGAAGTAGTGTATAGTTAAATATCTAATGTTAACACTTTTTTTCTTGTTTAATATGTGAGAATAAATAATTCAAACACAAAAAGCTGCGAAAAGTTTGCTTAATAAAAAGTAAATCACAATTGTTACATAGTATTTTTGGTAAAAAAAATTCAAAATTGTCAAAAAAATCATTTAAAAGTCGTCCTATTCTATGTACACAAATTAATTTCGCTAAAATTGGTGTTTGTCATAAAGAGCAGAATCTGAGCTTTCCAAAAATGTATGGTTTGTGCTATTTCATGGTAGTTTACTTAATGTAGGGGAGGATATAGTACCCCCTACCCCTACCAATTTTTCGCCATTTTTTGCGGTACATGCAAATCAAAAACCAGCCCAGATAGGTAGTGCATCCCAAAGTATCCAACGTTAACATCTTTTCTCTTGTTCAGCAGGTCCTAAAGAACAAAAAATTACCCGTGTAGTAGGGATGTGGGGGGTGCACGGTGGGCCCCTCCAGCCCACGGACTATTTGTTTGGCCACACTGTACACCTCCCTCCGCCCTGTCCAGGTATACAACAGATACGTACTTTCTTTTCATCCCTCAAGCTCAGGTTAAAAATGTCGGGCCATATACAAAACCAAGCTTCCTAGGAAAACATCAATGTGCGGAGAAAAGCCTCTCTATAAGGCATACTTATTTCGTAATTGCCCTTTATAAATATGCATTTCAAATACTTACCAGATGAATGAAAAATTATCGTCCACGACGACTTGCTATCTCGGTCACTGCATCCAACACTGTCGCGGGGAAATACACTTTACCTTCATGCCCACTGAACCGGCCGCCACTGAAACATTACCACTCAGACCTAACTCACTTGCTGTTTTTTGTGTCGTCACTGGGGGAAGAAATGACCGAGAAATCAGCCATAATTCGTAAGATTCAGCTGAAGATCTGAACGGCCATTACTTCAAAAAACTCTGCGCAATCTCATTTGAGAGATGCAATGTGATATCGATCGAGTGGGAACACAAAACATTGGTCAAACTCGAAAGGTCAAGGGTCGTGATCGTCGCAAAATTTTGACATTTCAAGTACGCGTAAACTGTTCTTTTAGATTTTTCTAATAAGCAAAAATTGACTTTACATGAAGAGATCAGTCAAAATACGTACGTCCAACACACTAAGTGAACCCCATTGCAATTCTGATCAGCCTTGTTAAATTCCAGCGTACTCATTTACGGAACCCTTACGTTCATACCCTGTGGCGTCCAGGCCAATCTTCCAAGTGGAAACAAAACTCCTTCCAAAGTCACGACATCATACATCGTCAGAACCGTTAGTCCATCCGGCTCGAGTTTTGAACGGTTTGGGGATGAACAGTACCTGTACTGAGTTTCAATTATGTTTTATGTAAGTTGTAATCGCGAAAGTTTTACAATGGCAGATGCAGAACCGTCGCAAGTGTGTTCGTCATAGTGTGATGATCAGACGTACATGTACATGACTGCATAGCCAGTTGCTGACGGACGTACGCGAAAACGTGGACCGTATGAAAAAAAAAATTAATGACAGATCTAACCATATAACGTCTGAAAATGTGAGTACCTTGGTTCCGATCATATGGAATATTTAGCGGGAAATATGTGTTTATTATTGCACATTTTGAAAATAAAAAATAAAGGATGCTTAAAATTTGATCTGAGTGCTGATTTAATTTAGAGGCTGCTCACAGACGTTTGCAGCCATCTGCATGACTTCCCTCTTCTCATATTCATTGGTTTATACTGAAAATGGTCTCGTTTTTTTGAATGGAGATGAATGAAAACAATTCTAATTATATTTAAGGGATAGGCTGTAACTTCATAATTTTGGCAGAAATTGTGTTCTTCGCACATCGACTACAGGTTTTTCTCTCTTTCCAAAATCATGTTAGCCAGTATTGCTAATTTATTCTATTTTCTAAAACACGTTCAAAAGTCCAGTGTTCACAACCTGTATTATGTACAGTCAGCATTGTTATTGTTGGTAAACACATTTTGTCTGGAATAAACTTCAATTGAACAAAATAACAGTGAACTTTTATAATGTACATGCACAAAAAGTGTATGTTGGTTGTATTGATAATATCAACGAGCTAATTCAACTTAAATTTGTGAACCAATAAAGTAAGTGCAGTTTATACATAACAAAAATATTAACAAAATCAAAAACTTACAGCTTTATACTGTCACTTTAAAATGGCAAACCGTTGCTTCTGTGTCCACTAAATATTTAAGTCTGAGAAAAATTTAACTGGTAAATGTGACCCATGTGGCATTTCTATAGTGCAAACATGAGTAATTTATTTAAATTAAATAGACAATAGGGATATGAAAACATGAGAATTGACAACAAGTCAATCCTTGGAGTTTATCAATGCATGTCTAAATTTTCACTGCCACATGTGTAAGCTACCATTCAATCCATTGAAAATCTTCCCTTCTATCATGAATTCAATAGGACTGCTAATGAATGGTTACCTCACATGGCTGAGTCTGATTTCACATGCATAGCCAGTGATGAATGTTCAAATTTTAACATGTCATATTTCCAATACTGGCATGTGGCATGTTGGACTGCTATGGACTGCCTATTTTTCCTCAAATAACCATTCAACCTGTTCCACACAGGAATGAGAACTGGCTAATAGGCAGTTCAGTTTGGTAAGAACAAGAACACGTAGTGGGCACACAGGAAAAAAATACTGAAAAAAGGAGGAAAAAATGGCATTAATGGGTCTTTTATAGTTAGCCCATGAAGGACTATTCCAATGGCAGACTGTCATTACAGTGGAGTAACATTGAATATCTTGGGTAGCCATGGAAAGGCAGACACTGGGTTGTGGAAAGTGCATTGAAATCACAATGGTCATGTTATACATTTTCCCCCAACATCTCAAAACATCATGCAGATACTCAGTTGAAATAAAGTTATTTTGTTTGTTTATTATTTATATATTTATTTGTTTATTATTTATTTCAAGAATGCAAGAATGTTGTTTTCACTAAAGCATACATTAAAAGTTATAAGGATTATATATATGTGTACAACTTTGTACCTATGTAATCTTTCTTTTTTTGGGAGGGTGGGGCCACCAAAAATTTTGTTGCCGGTGATGGGGGCCACTAAATTTTTTGCTGGTGTTAGGGGGGGGGGTGTTAAAAAATATATACACCACATATTTTCTCTTCCAGCCCCCTGCCGTTGTGGAAACACAATTTTCAATGTTGCACTGATGACCGCCGCCGTTAAACGCGAGTCTACACAGTAATAAAATAACAAAACTTCAAAAGCGAGTTTACTGTCGGTGTACTTTTACTAAAAAGCACGCAAACACGCCAGCTCATTTAGAAACAGCTTTTTTGTCTTTCCTTAGAAGGTAATACGCTAATACAGAACACGTATTTCAAAGTCCACACCGTTAAACGTATAGTACCGCAAAATATCTCAGGATCAGACTGTTTGAAACCTCAACTTTAAACATTACACTTTTATGTGTTCCACTGAGTTGTTTTATTTTTAGAAAGATTAGCTGTTGTTTCAGCGGTTCGGCAACATACTTAACAGATCGTCGACATTTACGCTGGGCAAAGGCTGAACCGCCGTATATCGATGAACCACACAGTCCCTCAACTCCATGCACTGTAGCTGAACGGAAAATAATTGACAACATGCAGTTTCAAATTCACATCAAAATACATACTACGCAACACACTCAATCTCAAAGTAACCTTACAAAATGTGGTCCCTGTTGTCACTTCGGAATATTTTGACTCGGTAATGCCATTATGAACAATTTCACAAGCGCACAGCTGAGAGAGGGTGAACACGCTACAGTTCAGGTACCCGTTCACACACTACAAGTAGTACAACTTCTCCATGTAAAAATATGCATAAACATAAAAGACCATACATTCTAAAACAGGTATTGAAAGACATACAGAATAGCTTACCTTCTGACTCGTGAGGTGCACCAAAAAACTTGCAAAACGCTGGAAATATCCCGTAGTACAGAGTTAACGATTTCTGGCTTCTACTTTTCTTTACGAAAAATGGCATGTATTACGTCACAATTTGGCTATTACATCAATTGTTACTATTCCCTCATTACATGTCTTTCTTCAGCGTGCAACAACAGGGTGCTACACTATAACCGTAACAACAATGACGCGTTGAAATACCTACCTAACACACAAAATATTGACACATTCTGCCTGGTGGTTCCCGGGTTGCAGCATCTTCACCAATTTTCACTTTTTTGTACCTCATTTGCATATTTTTGACACATACATCTTGATTTGAACAAATTCACATCTCCAACCTAGGATGCCTCTAATTACGATATATGAAGACATATCGTCTTGTAGTTTTTGTGTTTTTGATCTGGACGGACTAACAGACATACATACATACTTACATACATACATAGACACAGACGCCATTTTACCACCTTATAAGAATTCCTCCAATTTGCATATATGCATATATGGGAGCTAAAAATTGCCTTAAAAACGCAAATTTGCATATATCTGCACAATTTGAACACATCTGAAATAGATCATCCCTAGAGACATATGTACCAAATATCAAAGCTATCTGACTTAAATTGCCTTAAAAATACAAATATGCAAATTTCACAACGATTTGAACAAATCTGACTGAAGTCACCCTAAGTAAACTCCATATCAAATCGCAAAGCAATCGGACAAGCGGTTTCAGAGAAGAAGATTTTTTTTACCAAAAACACCAAAAAAATGCTCAAAAATACAAATAATCAAATTTCACCACGATTTGAACAAACTGAAGTGAGGTTACCCCAAGTGAACTGCATATAAAATTTCAAGCAATTGGACTTGCGGTTTCAGAGGAGAAGGCAATTGTTGACGGACGACGATGACGACCACGGACGACGACGGAAAATCAACCTATTTGATAAGCTCCGCGGGGCTGACAGCTGAACTTAAAGCCCTCACTCAATTATCAGATTTATCTAATATAAATATTATTTCCTTGATAAAATATTCAATGGGAAACAAAATAATGACAAACTGTTAATGGGCTGTTGACACATTCGCTAATGCGAGAACCAGGGATTTAGAAGGGCGCCTTAGAAAGGATTTATCGTTATATCTTTTTGATATTTTTCATGATAATGGCTACCGCGCAAGAGAGTGTAACTATTGAAAATTAAGGGGAATGAGGAAAGCCGACTCAAAAAGTTTAGCAGATGCTGTCGGAGTTGACGTCTCCCCATCGATGCGCAAAGCAGAAAATTTTAAAATTCTAGCTGCTGAATTTGAAGTAGATTATCCTGAAGGCGGGGTTGAGACTGAGAAGGAAACAAACAATGAGGTTCAATTGGCTAAAATTGCATTAGAAAGAGTGAGAGAGTTGCGTAAAAAAGAGCTAGCAATATTACAGGCAGAGAGAGAAAAAGGAAGGGAACAATTTGAAATCAAAAGGTTGCAACTGGAATTGCAATTAAGTCAGGTAGACCCTAAAGGAACTCTAAAGGTTATTAAATCGGAACCTACTTTTGACGTTACCAAATACATCCAACTTGTACCACAATTCTCTGAAACTGATGTGGAGACGTATTTCTTGGCATTTTAGAAAGTAGCGAATTGATTAAATTGGCCTGTTCGTTACTGGGCCATTTTGTTACAGAGTGTACTGGTGGGAAAAGCGCAAGAAATTTTTTTCATCTTTATCTGATGTTTAGTCTCAGGATTATGAATTAGTCAAAAAAGCCATTTTATCAGTGTACGAGCTAGTACCAGAAGCGTATCGCCAGAAATTTCGGAATTTACAATGGCAGTCTACGCAGACTTATGTTGAATTTGCCAGGGAAAAAGAGCTGCTGTCTGATAAGTGTGTGGGTCACTCCATAAAGAGAAAGAGTTTGAAAACTTGAGAGAAATTGTTTTAATGGAGGAATTTTAAAACAGTATTCCTTTAGATATTAAAAGTTATTTAAATGAACATCAGGTGTTTGATTTAAATTGTGCAGCCGTGATTGCCGATGATTATGAACTAACTCATAAAATTAGTAATACCTCCTATGTTCCTAAATTGTCAAAAATGAAAGATAGAATAGACAGAAGTCTGCAATACAAATGCAGGGTGGTAGTGATAAATCAGCAAGGGCAGGGCAAACTGACTGTAAAAGTAAGAAATTCAGGATTTGGTAAAGGGCCTGTTTGTTATCATTGTGGTAAAGTAGGGCACATTAAATCCCAATGTTTCAAACTCAAAAAGGAGGAAAATCAAAAGTCTGCCACCAAGCCCTTAGCCTTTGTTAACATTGCACCCAGCTGTGCTAGTCCACTACCTGATAGAGTACATGAGTTGAACACCTCTTCTAAGATTACCGCTAAATACACAAACGATGGTTGTCTTGCTGATACTGTACCTGAAAGTTATAAAGATTTTTTATCAAAGGGAGAAGTGAAGTTCATATCTGGCAGTGACGTCACACCAGTGGTGATTCTTAGAGATACAGGGGCAGCACAATCATTGATGTTATCAAATGTTTTACCTGAAAATACTGCCAATGTTGTTAGTGCTAGTGTATTGATAAAGAGTATAGATGGTAATTATGCACCTGTTCCTCTGTATGATAGTCATTTAAAGTCGGATCTTATTTCTGGTCAAGTAACCATAGGGTAGTTCAAAGTTTACCCGTAGAGGGCGTCGATTTCCTCCTCAGGAATGATTTGGCTGGAAGCAAGGTGTGCACTTCTCCTATTGTAACAGTGGAACCTAACACTAAAGATGAGACTGAAAGCTTAGTCCATGAATATCCAGGTATATTTCCGTCCTGTGTATTAACCAGGTCTATGACCTATAAGGCAAAGCAAAATGAGGCCAAAGTGGATAGTTTTTCTGAGGATGGGGTCTGGCTTGCTGAAACTTTCTTTAATAATTTAGATGATTCTCATGATGATTCTACAAAATTGACTTTTGATAAGAATTCTCTAATTAGAGAGCAGACATCTGATCAAACATTACAGTGTCTATTATCCGCTGGTTGTACTGAAGCCGAGGCTGATAAACTTCCAGAGTGTTATTATATTAAGGCAGATGTACTTATGAGAAAATGGAGACCCCCTAGAGTTGCTGCCGATGACATGTAGGTATAAGAAAGACTCTAAGTAGAATCATGGGCCATTTTTATTGGCCAAAATTGCGTACTGACGTAGTAGAGTACTGTCGAACACGCCATGCATGTCTATGATAGGTAAACCACAGCCTGCCATTAAAGGGGAAGTTCACCAAGGGTGATTTTTACATATGTGCTATCTTTGTGGTAACTTACTCCGGAAAAGCTATTTTCGCCATTTATAACTTGCGCGATGTTTTACAAAAACCGATAAAATGGTACAGGAAGTTGCCAATGCAATTTGCATCACGGGAAAAAAGCTCCAGGCTTGGAGCTTGAATCGTGTGATATGGAAGGCACCATCTTCGGACGGGTATGGCCCTGCATTATCCACTCACAGCAACACAGTAGTAAACAGAAACACAAAATCTGACAGCGTACAGTTTATTACAAGTGATTCATCGTTTATGTAAGGATACTCAGTATTAACAAAAGTTATGTAAATACGCA
Organism: Ptychodera flava; assembly: GCA_001465055.1. Taxonomy (NCBI): domain Eukaryota; kingdom Metazoa; phylum Hemichordata; class Enteropneusta; family Ptychoderidae; genus Ptychodera; species Ptychodera flava. The sequence goes on along the minus strand of LD344477.1, from coordinate 102,255 downwards.
CAGCCAGGTTTTAGGTGGGTGAGTGGACAATGCCATACCCATGGGAAGATGGTCCCTTCCATATCACATGACGCAAGCTCCAAGCTTGTCGCTTTTTCCGCATGATGCAAATTACATGAGTAACTTCCTGTATTATTTTTTCGGTTTTTGTAAAAATTTGCGCGAGTTATAAATGGCGAGAATAGCTTTTCCAGGGTAAGTGACCACAAAGCTAGCACATACGTAGAATCACCCTTGGTGAACTTCCCCTTTAAGTCAGCCCCTTTGATATCAATGCCAGCCTTTGATGAGCCATTTACGAAAATACTAGTAATTAATCAGGTGATCAATATTTGCTGACTATAATGGATATATCTACCAGATATCCAGAAGCCTTTCCCCTGAGGAAAATTAATGCGAAAGCAGCAATAGAAACTCTCACCCAGTTCTTTACGAGATATGGGTTATCAAAGGAAATACAATCTGATCAGGGAAGCAATGTCATGTCTGGTATATTTCAAGAAGTGATGCATCAACTAGGAATAAACAAATTGAACTCTTCAGCCTATCACCCCGCCGCAGGGAGCCATTGAAAGATACCACTAAACTCTCAAAAACATGTTAAGGGCTTATTGTTTGGAGAATGAGAGTGACTAGGATAAAGGTATGCCATTTGTGCTATTTGCTGCAAGGGATGCAAAAACGAGTTGACCGGCTTTAGCCCATTTGAATTAATACATGGACATGAAGTTAGGGGTCCTTTGAAATTCGTGAAAGACATGTTTCTTAATGAAGCTCATGAAAGCAATATTTCAGATTATGTTAGCTCATACAGAAAGAGAGACTTTATGAAACTTGCGATTTGGCAAAGAAACACTTGAAGTTAACCCAAGAAACTATGAAGGCACATTATGACAAAACCAGTAAGAGAGTACATTCAAACCAGGTGATGATGTGTCAGTTTTGCTGCCTATGATTGGTGATCCATTGTCAGCTAAAGTTAGTGACCCATATAAAGTAGAGAAGAAATTAAATGATGTAAATTATATCATTAGCTCTCCTTATCATCGTCAAAGTCCGTCGGGTGTGCCATGCTAACATACTTAAAAAGGTATTATAAACGGGAGTGGGCCCTCCTTTTAAAAGGCAAGTTGTGCCACCGTTGTGGTTGACCAAAGTGAAAGTGAAGAGAATGAAAAGAATGTAGAAATTCAATCTACAAAAATTGTCGAACTCTTGGATTTTAGCCGATTTAAATGTGAAATTAGGTCATTTGTCAGATGACAAAAATAAAGATGTCACCAAACTTATTCATGATTATCCGGAACTTTTTACTGATGAGCCCGGAGGTACATCTTTAACATCCCACGACGTTGATATTGGTGATGCCAAACCTATAAAACAAAATCCATACAGAGTAAATCCAACCAAATAAGCACAAATACGAGAAGAGGTCTAGTATCTGTTAGAACACAAGTTTATTGAACCAAGTGAAAGTTGCTGGAGCTCCGGCCTTATTATCTTGTACCAAAAGCAGGCAGATCTGTTAGATTCTGTGTAAATGTATGTAAAGTTAACTCTGTAACATGTACAGATTCTTATCCCAATCCACATATTGAAGATTGTGTAAATAAAATTGGGAAATCCATATATGTAACAACAATCGACCTACAGAAGGGCCATTGGCAAGTCCCTTTAACTGATTGCGCCAAAGAGATTTCAGCTTTTGTTACACCTGATGGGTTGTATCAATTTCGTGTTATGCCTTTCAGAATGAAAAACACACCTGCTACTTTCCAGCGTTTAATGAATAAGTTAATATTTGGTTTACATTTTTGCGTTGTGTATCTTGATGATCTTTTGATATACAGTATGACTTGGAAAGATCACCTTAGTCATCTATCTAAAATATTTCAGAAGCTTGATAGAGCCGGACTAGTAGTTAATCTAGAAAAAAGTGAGTTTGCAAAAGCCAAAGTTACATATCTTGGACAGATCATAGGTCAGGGTGAAGTGGCACCGCAAAAGTGCAAAGTACGGGTCATTGTGCAATTTCTCGTACCAACTTCTAAGGGAGAAGTCATGAGATTTTTGGGGATGCCTGGCTTTCACCGAAAATTTTGTGCTAACTTTAGTAGCATTGTTGCCCCACTTACAGACCTTTTGGGAAAAAAATGTAAAATTTGTATGGTCTGAAGCATGTCAAAAAGCTTTTGATAAAATCAAAGCACTTTTGATTAATGAGCCAGTTCTGGTAGCACCCGACTTCAACAAACAATTCAAATTGGCCATTGATGCTAGTGATGTTGCTGTTGGTGCTGTATGTTTACAAGAGGATGACTATATGGTTTAGATCATCCTGTAGGCTATTTTTCAAGAAAACTCAACAAACATCAGAAAAGTTACTCCACCATCCAAAAGGAAGCATTGAGTCTATTGTTGGCACTGCAACTCTAGATCTTTGAAATCTATGTTTGAAATTGAGTTGATGATATTATTGTGTACACCGACCATAATCCACTTGTCTTCTGAGATAAATTCAGAACGAGAAGTCAACGTTTATTTTGATGGAGTTTGTTACTACAGCCATATCCCTTAAAATTGTGCATATATCTGGCAAAGAGAATGTTATTGCCGATACTCTGTGAAGGATTTAAAAGCAGAGTTTTGCAATATACTTGTGTCATTTTCAATCATTTTTACAGCTATGTATGAGAATGAACTTATAGTTGTAATTCTTCTTGAAAAACAAAACAAAACAAACATCACTATGGCGACATTTCTTTTTTTTGAGGGAGAAGTGTTACGACAGAAACGCCCTCTATATTTTTTTTTCTTTGTGACCATGTGACAGAGTTGGATCCTTCTGTTTTCTTTAGCTTATTTACGTGACCTGGTGATAATAAATAATGTATTTTTGTCGTATGTTTGCGTGACCATGTGTTATGAATTATTTATTTCTTTTGCCGTATATAAACCTTCACATATGCCACGTGGAGAGGGACGTCAGATATTCCTGTCTACGGACCGGAGCCTCTCAGTTTTGAAGACAGAGCCCGGTTTGACTGGCTTTTGTTCGAGTCTACCTGCTGGTGCTGAAAACTAGTCTGGAAGTAATATTGTGTGGCTGTAGACGCCTAAGGAAGTTCTAGTAACTTGCCTGTGAGTACATTCCTGTAATTAAGAAACATCTTAGTGGTAAGAGTTTCTTGTTGCGACTTCCACATGGATTATCGTATGGACTTGTGCGTCGAGCTGCTGATTATTGTCTGAACATGTGTCCAGCTCTGTGGCTGTTTCCCGTGGACTGATGCGTCGTGGAACGGAGTGCGAACTGAGAACCAGCGTGATTAAAGCAAGGAGAGAGCTCTCGTTGTCGGGTCTGTGAACATTGTTAATTTTTTAAAGTTTAAACAAGTTTTTTTGTTATTCGTACCTGGGCACGCTCATAGTACAAATAATTTCAATATTTTAAATAGTTGTTTTGCTGTCACGACGTGACGTTCTCTGATTAAATAAGGATAAGACATTTTTAACCATAATTTTGTGTATAGTTTCCTTTATTTGACCATCTTTTGTTGTGGCCAGCGTGTCTGTTTGGAGTCATTTCACTTATTAAAAAGAGCATTGGATGACCACTTTCATTGTTTGCCTTGCTGACTACTCATGGTCGTAACTGTTGCGTGAAGTATGTGTTGAGCAGTATTCTCACTGTGAAAGGAGAACCTACGCAGTTCTTTTGTCATACTGAAAATATTGATTCAGGAGATATATATCTATATTGACACAGGCATACCAGTGTACATTTTATGAGTGAATCACAGATAATGACCTTAAAAATAGTCCGGTCCTTGAGAAAACTTTGTACTCTTTAGATGGTGCAGATGACACTATCAAGATATGATATATAATCCACTGATAATTTGCGGATATCGGAGTGCTTTTAAAGCAAGCACAGTTTTTTATCCAGCCTTTCTGTCATGATACTAATTTATAAAGCAAGTAAAAATTAACATAAAATTCTCCTCTATTCTTTCTTATCACGAATTGTGAGTCAATACTACCTGGTAATATTGATCATGTAAACGTAGATTGTGCATCGTCAGACCGACATAAAATTTAAAATGTTAACCTCTGGCACGACTCCAATGGCTTAGTCCTATGTAATATCTATTTTAATGAATAAAAATGAATTTCTAATGAAAGCTACAGCTTCAATATGTTATCAACAAACTTTCATGTGTCTGACCTCTAGAGAGTGCCGTAAACTCAGAGAACCCAACCCTCACCAACTGATATAATCTCCAAAATATATGTGCAAATACACCTACTCCCTTAGTTGAAAACCATAAAGAGTGAAACATGATATCAATCAATATTTGTTCTATAGAGTATACTCACTTATTACAGTAAAAAGTGTGTACACTGTATACTCAACTCAGAATGTGACATTTCTATCAGTATGACAAGAACTATTGAATTGCACAGTCCTTTCAAATTATTCAAACACAAAGTTGTCGACCTCATATAAATTCTCTACAGTCCTTTCAGTAGCCTTGGGAAATCTTAATAGTACAGGTAACCAAGAATAATCCCTTCGATGTTTCTGTACCATGAGGCGATGGCGTCACATATGAAAAGTTCCAGATCGCACGTTGATGAAGATCCTCATAAAGGATGATCAGTTTTCTCTGTCAACTCTGTCAGATAACTAATTGCCTCAAATGGCTTCATTTAGAGTTCTCCTACGATCATTAGGTTTCTGCCCTCAATTTATAACACATCACTCTCGCTGTACTCTTTTCCTCCAAATCGCATTGTTTGTGGGTATTCGTCAGATGGCAACATTTCCATGTCCCACAATATAGCCTCTAAAATGAACATTTATTAGGTATACCTTCATCAGCTAGCAAAAGCTCCGACCAAACAGCTGAGGTTGAATTACGTGGAGAGAAAGAGGGCAAAAGCCTCGAGCAGTGAGTTAAGTTGTTTGCAGAGGATAAGGAACAAAATTAACCTCTGTCATACAAACGATTTCCTTGTAATAATAGTAATAATAATATTTTATTGCTTGCTTGTAAATATAGAATTTACGTCACATTTATGGCAATAAAAGTGTGATACAAAAATAAGTTCAAATTTTTTCTTCAATAAAGATAAAGTAATACAGTATAATAATAGTAGCTAATAATAAATATAACTAGGTATTTCTTTGTTTATATAAAGTAAAAATATAATCTGGAAGTTGTTCATTGAAAGATAACTCTTGTTTTGTTAGTAGAGAAATAAGCTGATTTTCAGTTGTATCATTTGGGATATTGATTTTACTGAAACAGTTCTTTCTTTGGACTTTGTATTTCTGACAGACTAATAAAAAGTGTGTTTCATCTTCAATACTGTTGGTGTTACACTGATTGCAGTATCTTTTAGTAATTGGAGGTTTTGGAACAGTGTGTCTCCCTTTCTTAATCGCTAGATCATGATAGCTAATGCGAAGTTTGGTGAGTAATTTTCCTTTCTCACCTTGTAACTGTGTTAAGTAGGGTTCTAATCTAAAATTATGTTTTATTTTGGCGTACATTCTTAATTTACTATTTTCATCAGTGATCAATTTTTTCAAAAAGATTTCACAATTGTTTGTTAAATTTGTTTTCATCAATCTAGTTATAACTTAGCGGTGTTTAAGTGATGGAGCTTTATCAAGTAGAAAGTCCATTCCATTTTCTTTAATTAAAGCACTTAAACAGTTAAACCAGGATATATTGTTAGTATTGTTTACAATTTGCGCCAGAAAAGCTTCTTTAGGAAGATTACAATGTGGAAGTTGTACAATATGAAGCCAGTATTTAACAATATTAAGTTTGATGTCAAGTATAAGTGGGATATGTCCTAGTTCACCCCTCACAGCGGCATTACAAGCTTGTCTATTACACTGTAAAATGTTCTTACAAAATTTGAGGTGAGGTTTTTCAATTGCTGATTTATCCCACTTCTTGTAATCCATGAAATCTTGTCCCCAAATCTCTGAGCCATACAGTTAATCAGGTTTAATGAAAACATTGAATAAATATAGGGGAAATTTTATCTATCTGTTTTGCAATAAAACCCTTTTTTAAACTTTATAAAGATTTTGCTGCTTTATCAGCCAAATTTGTAATTGTGTCACTGAAACTACCATTTGATTTAATAGCCAGTCCTAAGTATGTAGAGCTCTTAACAGATTTGATGTATGTACTGCCATAGTTAAATAAGTTTTCATCTATCAAAAGAGATTTGCTAAAATTAATTGCTTGGGTTTTCTGTAAATTAACATCAAGTTTCCAATTAGAACAAAATGTGTGTAGTGTATCTAACTCTCTCTGCAAACCTTCTTTTGAAGTCCAGATTAGGACAAGGTCATCAGCGTAAAATTATGAGTTAACTGGAGTATTATTCAATACTGGTGGTTCAGTATTTACTTTGTCTAGATTTGTTTTTAAGTCATTGACATATAAATTGAACAGACTAGGACTTAGAACACAGCCCTGTTTTACTCCTTTTTCAACTTTCAGGCTGGGCGAGACAAAATTATTTGTATTATTTGCTCGATAAACCAGATCAAAATACCTGGTAAATTGAAAAACAACCAAAGCTGCAACTGATGGTTGATTAGCCATCTAAATAGCAGAAGCCCAAACAGGTATTAATGGAGTCAACATTAACACTCCTCAAAGCAAAGAGTCGAGCGCAATGGCATACAAAGGAGCTGAGCCAAAACGCAGGGAACATAACAAATATCTGAATGTAATGTTGACTCAATACAGACTAGAAAACTGGATGCAAAATGGCAGCCCCGCTTGGATCTGCCGGGGATACCATACCACTTGCCTGAGTGACTGCCCTCATCAACTCACGTGAGATACGTTAAGCTGAAGTACTATGCGAAGAAAATGACGATAAATTCTCAAATTTGGAGCATCTGGCATAGCTGTTCGCACAGACATTGAGAAAGTCAACCAAACATAGATACTGTATGCTGATGACCCGAAGAAAAATCCTAAATGCTAAAACGTGAACTCCTGACATAACTCCTGACATAAATAAATGGAACAATAGAAGACGGAGCAGAGTCAGAAAAATTTCCATAAGGAGGGAGAGGGGGGGGAGGAGGAGGAGGAGGAGGAGGAAAAAACATGGTCGGAAGCAATGCTAGGTAGCGAAGAAAACATGGCAAATTCGTATAGCTGACACAATGGAAGAATATGTCACGTCACTGGAAAACTCACCATGCAAAAGAAGACTGCTCAAAATGCGATGCAGCACACAAGAAGGGGCAGTAAAAATAAAAGAATAGGGAAGAAAAGGCAGTTGACATCCAAGGTACCGAAATGAACGTTCCTGTGTAGACTTGAGTTGCTATATGTAGAGTGTTGAAAATAAATATATGGGCATATATGAAACGGCAAGTGTATCTCGCCTACACACGAGTAATCTGCATGCTGTTCACACAGAACATTCTTGCATGAAGACTGTATGTGTCTTTTTGATGGCTTCGCAATTATTGAACATGTTTCTCATATCTTGTGCTCTATTGAAGGCAGAACTATAGTCGGGAAATACTTTACTGATACATTCATCCCATAGATAGATGTCACTTTCCTCTTCTTGATAAGTTACACCAACATCTACTGTGATCGCCCTTGCCACATCTTGCTGCAGGTACGTGATGAGGAACTTCGCCAGGCTAGAGATTTTGTTTACTAGGACTAGTACCCCTGCTGCTATTGCCTCTAAGCCAACCATTCCAAAAGGTTCTATATGTGATGGGAAAAGACAAAGATGACTTTCTTTTAAGTCGATTTTGATCTGGTTTATCGAACAATTACTGATTAAACTGTAGTCCAGGTGACAATGAAATCTTTTGCTGATTGTAAAAACTCTTCTTCAATGCCGCTGATATGCCACAAGGGATGGTCGAATTTTCCGACCTCATGATTTCTCCTGATATATTTACTGAGTGCACTTGCAACAACATTATATCCTTCCATGTGGGTCACGTGGCCTATTATTCCATATGTGAGAATCTGCAGCTTAAAATCTTTTGATGGTTTGTTGATATCCAACTGAAAGAATGCTTCATCAGGCATTGGTAGAAATATCTTATGTTTAACGGTTGCACATCTCGCTTTGAACTTTGGGTCACAGTGATTGTATACATGTGGACCAACAGAGAAAACAACATGTGACTGATTAACCTCCTGACAGGCAGACTCCCAAGTATGCTTTCTTGTTGGTGTATCTTCGTCTTCTCTTGTTCCACTTTCTTTTGGAACAACATGGTTGAATAAGAATATTTTCTTACCACTGAAGTATTCTTTTTGTATGTCAAGTGTCGCCTTTGAATTTGTTGGTAGGTGACCTATTATGACGCTGACATATTGTATCTCTTTGATTGCCGAATAATGGACAGAGAGATATTCAGTCAGCCAGGAAAGTCTTCGTTGGGCCTCAAGAACATATTCAGCTTCTGGCAGAATGAGATTACTTTCTGTGAGGCTGCATCATCCTTTTCACTTTCCGTTGCTGCCACGACTGTTGCATGTACGGTCTGACCAGTTTTCACAGTAAGGCTTGATGTCAGTCTATGGACGGTCACTATGCCATCTTTCTGAGTGCCCCACTCAGGGTCGATACAAAGAACATTACCATTGCTGTGAATGTTAATCGTGTATAAAAATTCCTCACGCATATTTTTAAATCTCAAGTTATATAAAGGCTTAATGATAGCAAATACATTTTGAAACACATCTGCACTAGCCTGAAGTGATTAGGGAATCTATGCCTTTGTGTTTAAATCCAAATGTTAAATTTTTTTCTGACTATTAATTGCCCCTGATAAAACCACACTGTTTGGCAGAATTTAGTTTGTAGCATCAGTCTTATAACATCAAAGGCCTGTAAGATACCAGATTAGTATTGCTATCGCTCAACGCTGAGATATCTCATGCTTATACTATCCCGTTGTTTTCATGTGCTTTAATATGGTTACTGCAATGTACACTACGATTTTTGGAAAATATCCAGGCCAAGCGTATTTTTTTTGCTAGTTTCCAGAAATAAGGCTGTATTTGAAAATACCTCTGGAGAGGAAAGGGTGGGATTCACCCCCTCAAAAAAAAAAGAAAAAAAAAGAAGAAAATTCTCAGATTTTTTTAAATAACCCTATCAAACTTGCAATGTGTTCAAGTCCCTCTTCTGACTTGCTATAAGTTGGAAGATCTATATCTCTAACTTTATATGTGTGCGGTAATTCATCTAAATGCACATGTACTTTGCTTAAAGTGGCAAGAAAATGTGCATGTGTACAAAAAAATTTTGATTTTTTGATTTTGGATTTCATCATTATTATTAATTCCCTATTCATGCAAGGTAGTTTACCGGAAAAATATAAATGCATATTTTCCAAAATAATACGAGAATATGTGTTCATCTATACATGTTTGATAACTGATATAAATGTAATTGTTTAGCATGGGTTGTTTATAAATGCATGAGAGTACAAGAAATTTGATTTTGGAATTTCGGCCAAACTGTTGAGCCACTAAACATTGGAGTCTATGATAAAGCTTTGAATAATTTGTTCCCGATTAAAACTTGCAATAGTTGTGCATATATTGACCCTGAATAATTGATATAATTGTACTTGATTAGAAGAGGGTAGTTATATATACGTATGTGTACAAGAAATGTGATTTTGGTATTTCACCGAAAATGTTGATCAACTATACATTGTAGTCTAATGAGGAAACTATGAATAATTTTTTTTGACAATACAGAACTGAGTAAATCTGTGCATTTATGTATGCTTGATTAGTGATATTAATACACTTGATTACAATTGGGTGGTTACAGGTCTGTGTATGTGCAAGAAATTTGATTTTGGAATTTCTTCATGACAGCCCTGTGCCCACCCAGAACGTTTTTGGGTGCAAACTGTCGATCTGGCTGAAATTTACTTTACTACTTTAAAGGCAGGGAGAGCCTTTAAATGCCACTATCTCCCTAGGCATGATTTATTGAAGATGAATGGCATATGAAAGCAGTATCAATGAATGCTTCCAAACATCTTGATCTTTATAGATCCACGGTGTTAATTAAAGCACTGTGCCAACATATTATGTTTTGTGAATACTTATTGCATCAACTTGTTGGCGACATTCTCAAATTTTTCCCTTTTAAATTGTTTTTTGATGCCAAAACTGCTTCGATGTTGTGCTCGAAGCGTCCAAAGAACAATAGATGAAAGCATTCAAACAGCTGCCAATCACAAGGGGGACACACAAAGGTGCAAACGATCAATCATTTGCTGTATACATCGGATCGATTACGATGTAAACAATGAATAAACGATTCTTTCTTCTTGGAAAAATAATTTACCAACTGTTACTGAATACAAAAAACCAACAGTTACATTCCAATTACTACACAAAGATTCATGTCACCCTACGACAACATTCAAAGGATTAATCAGAGGCGAAACATTAAAATACTGCAAAACATGTAACAACAAAGAGAACTTCGACAAAAATTAAACTTCTTCATAGACAAACTATGGAGAGGACACAACAAACGTGGAAATATCACAAATAATGAACAAAATAAATCACGAAAACAGATAAGAACTGCTCAGAGACAGACAACAAATTACAGCCCATTTATTAAAACAGCTGATATAATGCAGGCACTTTTAAAACACTGGCACATAATTGAGAAAGATGAAATTCTGAAAGTTGATACATATCCAAATTATGGCTCATGACATGACAAAATCATAAAAAAATACCGTCAAGGACACTATGTGCTCACATTCGGTTTAAATTGGTCCATTCGAGAAATATTTAAACCAGGAAAAACAAGAATGACAAAAGCAAATAAGGTCTCCAACTTAGGTACTGGAGGTCATCTTTAGGAACATGCATATCAACTTCTATAGCAATGGGAGAAGCAGATCCTAAATACATAAGCAAATGTCAACAACAAATTAAAACAGACAAGGCTTGATAAAAAGAAAAGGTGGGAGTTGGCAAAAAATGCACAAGGGATCTGGTAAAAAAGTAATGCTACATCATTGATCTTCTAAACCCTACCCCCTCCTGCATATCAAATGTTCCACCCCTTGGTATTACA
>LD344477.1:68528-90813 GCA_001465055.1 Ptychodera flava | reverse complement strand
TACATACATACATACATACATACATACACACATACATACAGACGCCATCGACTTCAGCCTATACGATAAACTCACATTGGTAAAACCAAATGTGAGCTAAAAATGGCCACAAAGCAGCCATATTGCATCGGATTGTGAAACCAATTGACATGCATATTTAAGACATGGGTCAATGTCCTTGTACCAACATTGAATAAAATTCGATGATACATGTCTGAGTTATGGCTAAGGACATGAAAAAATGTAACAAAATGGCCGCCATACGGCCATATTCGATCATATCGTGATAAAATGACATGCATATGAATGATATAGTTCAATGTCCGTGTACCAACTTTGAATAAAGTTGGTTGAGATGTGCCTGAGTTGTGGCTCCATACATGAAAAAATCATAACAAAATGGCCACACGATATAACAAAGGGCGCTAACGTAGCATGACGTGTTTGAGCTCCGCTCCGTAAAGCCACAGCAAATTTCGAGGTATTTTGCATGAATCCTCCAGAAAATAGGTGTGAGACCTAAACCAGCCTATAGGGAAGTCACGTAGGTCGTGTCTGACGAGATAAGAAAGTGAAAAGAACCAAGAAATCCAGATTTTGCGAACGAAGACGACGGACGACAATCAGCAATGGAACAACAAAGGAAACAAAGGACCCAGCCCAGTAGGCAGTCAAAATTCAAATTTTATGCAGTGATAAGAGGACGATCGATCGGCGTCTTTCAGTCCTGGAATGAATGCCATCTTAGTGTCGACAAATATCCAAATGCTCTGTTCAAAGGATTTCACAATAAAGAAGATGCTGATCGTTTCTTTGGATCGCTGAGCTCTACGATACAAGGCGACCCTGACGCCGAACATGAGAATGAAACTGAAAGTGAAAGTAGTTAACGACGCCATCTTGATTGCGTATTCCCAACGCATACCACCGATGACATTACTTGCAGGCTTCATGGATCAACGGAGATAGAAACCAAATTATGTGAACTTTATTCGGACAGTGAAACAATCGAGGAATCGGAGGAATCTACAAATGAGGTAAGTAACTTTGAGAAATAATTACATGAGGCGATACAGAGTACAAGTAACAGAATTGCGAAAACAACAGCGCAGACTATGATTGCCGAACAGTTGAAAAAAGGAGAAGAAAAAACACAAATATACGACAGTAGTATACAGCTTATTGAAGATAAATACACCCAACTGAAATAAATAAGTTTGTCGAAAATAAGTATGATGATGCAAATGAAGCAGCAGCAGAGTTTGATGCAATGCTGAACATTATAGCAGAAAAATGCGTAAAAACAACCTCGTCTGCACCTAGAAAATGGAAAAAACAAAAGGTTTATAGAAGATTGTCTCCAACTCCAGAAAGAACTCCAAAACGTTACTAAAATACTTCAAAAATTCCCTCTTGACCCTATAATACGAGGAAAATTCTTTACTTTGAAAAAACAGTATAACAAAACCATTAGACAGAAAAACAAAGAACTTAAATTGGCCCAGATAAAACAATTGGAATTCTCAAAAGATGAGCCTGTACAGTTTTGGAAAATACTAGAAATGAATGACATCCCATCTTCAAGCCAAACTCCTGATACAATACACCCTAATGAATGGCTCCTCTATTTTAAAATTCTTCTCAATAATAAATACCCCATGACAGATATTGATAATAGTAGAGATACTTTAGATACTCAGTGACCAATCCCAAACCCATTAGTCATCTTAAAAATAACAAGGCCTCAGCAGAAGATAACGTATGTAATGAAATGTTTAAATGTGGAAGTGATCATTTAACAAGTCATTGACAATGGCATAGTCCCCACTTGTAATTGGGGAGTATAAGTCTTGATGGGGCAGGGAAATGTGGTCATTAAGAAGTATCACTGGAGTGTATATGTTGAGATCTATGGGCACATAGGTCTATGTCGTTGTTCCCAAATTGAAACACATGAGGCATGTCTAAGTTATGGTTCTTAATCGGGAAAAAAGATCAGCTGTATTGGCCAGCCAATAAATACTTATGTGCATAATAAATGAGGTACAAGATATGATATCTTAAGGTCTAATATCCTATCAAAATTGGAGGGTATAGAACTTGTGGTTACTGAGTTATGCGTATATATGTATAATCAAGGTCAAAGGTCATTGAGGTCACGTTACATTTTTAAAAAAAAATTGTATTGCTAATTAATCCCTATATGCCAAAAATCAGACCTCTAGCTCTATTCGCTTGCCCAGAATAGGATATACTTATCATGCTATACAATACTTTAGTCCTACCTCATATCTCATATGGGCTTAAGGTTTGGGGTAGTGCGTACAGGACTTACTTAGTGGATATCTTCTTGGTGCAAAAAAGAATTGTTCGTGTCATGACAGGTAGTAAGTTTGATGCGCACACCGCACCACTGTTCAAGAAATTAGGCATCCTTGATATCTTCAAACAGTACGATTATCAAGTTGGCATTTTTGTACATGACTCACTTTAAATTTGTAACAGGCTACCATCTCATTTCAGTAACTATTTCACTAATGTAAATCACGGCTATCAAACAAGATGTAAAGCTAAAGGAGATCTTCATGTACCGAAATATGATAGTAGCATTGGTCAGTCTTCAATCATGTTTGCTGGGGCGAAACCTTGGAATAATTTACCCAACACTTTACGTGATATTCGAGGGCGATATAAATTTAAAAAATAATACAGAAAATCTCTTTTACAGAAAGACTCTAATTTGTAAGACGAATATATTATTATTTATTCTGGTAGCTTTTGTTTTAGTTTGGCACGGACTGTCTCGTTTAGACTTTCCTCTTCACACTCCATTTGATGTATTTCTTTATTGTTCACTGCAGCTGTCAAATTCTTCTATGTTATTAAACTAGTGTTCTGATTGGCTAGACTAGATTAGTCCGTTTTGAACTATTTTCTAGCCTTTCACCTTGTTATGAATACACTGTTTAATCGTATACAATCAAAACACACATTTGTTTGATTTGTGATCATACCTTTTCTAGGTGAAATGAAATCATAAATCATAAATCAAATCATATGCGCATAATGAATGATGCTAAGCGTGTGTTGTCATGAGGTCGCCAATCCTACTAAATATAAAGGACATAGCACTTGTGGTTACTTTTTTATTGACAAAAACGTATATTTTAGGTAAAAGGTCATAGAGGTCACATGACATTTGTTCGAAAAATTTCTATCCTATACTTATCCCTATATACTAAAAATCAGACATCCAGCTCTATTAGCTTGCTCAGAATTAGATATGTGCATAATTAATGAGGTAAAATATGTGGCGTCATAAGGTCTTCCATCATACCAAATATGAACGGTGTACCACTTGTGGTTACTGAGTTATGGACAAATATGTATTTTTCAGGTCAAAGGTAATTGAGATCACATGACATTTTGTCAAAAAAATGTATTGCTAAGTTATCCGTATATACCAAAAATCAGACCTCTAGCACTATTGGCTCGCTCAAAATTAGATATGCGCATAATTAATGAGGTAAATTATGTGGCCGTCATTAGGTGTCCCATTATACCATTTATGAAGGGTGCAGCACTTGTGGTTACTGAATTATGGACAAATATGTATATTTGAGGTCAAAGGTGACCAAGGTCACGTGACATTTTGTCAAAATATCTGAGATATCTGCGTGAACGGAGGGACATGACCCAATCTATAAGTCCTCTGGACTTCATCCGTGGGGACTAAAATCTGTGTCACTGCATCCTTTTTGCAATATGAATACGATGAGAAACTAAATTTTTATTTTACTTGGCCTTATACATGGGATTCTGTGCATAACTGACTTTTACATGGGAGTCTATGGAGAAATGCCTTATACATGGGAGTCTATGGAGGTGTAAACTAAAAGTCCTCTAACAAGACCAATATGATCGCATTTTGAAACAAATGGACGTGCATCTGTATCTGTATCTGTATAGGGTACTATCCTTGTGCAAGGTTTGAAAGAAAACGACCAGGACATGTCAGAGATATCTGCGTGAACGGACGGATGGACGGACGGACGGACGGACGGACATGACCCAATCTATAAGTCCCTCCGGACTTCGTCCGTGGGGACTAACAAAAGCTATACAAAAAATATTTAATATTGTTTTTGAATCTGGCAAAATACCACAGAAATGGAATACTGGGCTAATAGTACCAATATTTAAATCCGGGTCTAATTCAAATTAGACGATTCAACGATTCAATTTGACGATTCAAATTACAGAGGCATTGCAATATCTAGCTGCCTTGGTAAATTGATCACCAGTGTGTTGAATGCTAGGCTAGTATCTTTTTTAAACATGAATAATCTTATTACTAACAAACAATTCGGTTTCAGGAAAGACTGTCGAAAAACAGACAACTTGTTTATACTGAAAACAATTATCAACAAATATTTACATAGTAAACACGTGCACACCAAGGATGGTAAAGGTCCAAAATCAAATAAATTGTATGCCTGTTTCATTGATTTAAGGAAAGCCTTTGACAGTGTTTGGCTGGAGGGTCTTTATCAAAAGCTAATCAATAATAATATTAGCGGTCATATGTTTAATATCATAACAAATATGTACAATAATTTAAATTACAGGATAAAAACGAGTGAGGGATTAACAGAAACTTTTCAGTCTACAACAGGAGTAAAACAAGGATGTAACTTAAGCCAAACCCTTTTTAATATTTTTATAAATGATCTTCCAAATATTTTTGACAATGACAGCTCTGACTCTCCTACATTGCTTGATACAGTAGTTAGCTGTCTGCTTTATGCGGATGATGTAATTCTATCAAAATCAAAGACAGGCCTTCAAAATTGTTTAGAGAAATTATCAACATATACCCAAAAGTTGAAATAACATGTCAATACAGACAAGTCCAAAGTAATGATTTTTAATAAGACAAATCGGCTACTACATAGCAATATATTCTTTTTTGAGGAAAGGGAACTAAATGTTGTGAATCAGTTTAATTACCTAGGAGTCACAATAACCCCAAATGGTAAATTTAAAACAGGCATAAATATATTAAAGAAAAAAGTAATGAAGGCTCTCTTTGCCCTGAATGGAAAAATAGGCCCGGGTATCAACTTATGCATTCCCCTACAACTCAGTTTATTCGACAAATTGATAAGACCGATTCTCACATATGGTAGTGATATATGGGCTGATGAAAGTAAATACAATATGTCTATTGAAGATGTGCATATAAGTTTTTGCCGGTTTATTTTAAAATTCCAAGGCATACCCCTAAGATGGCAATATACAGTGAACTAGGGAGATACCCAATTGAAACTTTTGTACAAACTCAACTGATCAAATATTATAATAAAGTGCTAAATAGCCAAAATCCATTGATAAAAGAAGCCGTCATAGTGAATAAAAATAACAAAAGCAACTGGTACATTAAAATTGAGTCACTCTTAACTAAAATGTAAGAATCACAAATATTAAATTCTCAAGACATCTGTACAGATAGTAAATTATCAATTATTAAAAAAGTTGTGTAATATCTTTAAGTCCAAATGGAAAGAAGATATATTTTGTGACACCTGAAAATAAAAAAGGAAATGGCAACAAGTTAAGAACATATAGAATATTCAAGAAGGATTTAGCATTTGAAAATACCTGATAGAAATAAAAAACCCACAGCTGAGAGACACATTAACAAAATTCAGGCTCAGTAACCATAAATTCCACATAGAAACTTGAAGACAATCTAAAACCCCCATCAACGAAAGAATTTACAAAAGATGTACACATAATCATATTGAAGATGAGATTCATTTCTTATTTATTTGTGAATACTATAAACCAGAACGAGATACATTATACAATACTATTCAATCAGTATACCCAACATTCCAATCATTATCACATAACAGTCAACTAGAATTCATGATGATAACAAGAAATTATACGTTCCCATAGCAATGTACATTAACATGTGTCTGAGAGATCAATAACAAACAAGAACAATGACAAACAAATATTCTTTCCAGTTTGTGTTCCATTTATGTATGTACCTTTATTTATTTATTTATTTCTGATTTTGTCTTTTTTGGCTTCTCAATGTATTGCTTCTTTGAAGTCTCTATGTATGACGATGTTTACCCTTTCCTTAGGGTAAAGTGTGTCAATAAAGCAGTTATTTTGTGAAACAAATTGATGTGCATATGTATGATGTATGATATAGGTCAATGTCCTTGTACCAACTTTAAAAAAAATCAGTTGATACATATCCAAATTATGGCTCAGGACATGACAAAATCCTAACGCCAGATATGAACTGAAAATGCTCACGTGTTTCATTATATAATGCAGTTTTGTGTACATTTTAACTTATGCCGCATGTTTGCAACTTCATTGAAAGTGTTCATGATCAACATCATGAACAATGTTCACAAAATCATGATTAGATCTGCAAATTATAAATTACCTGACATGGAAATGCGATACGACTTTCAATATTGTTTTACTTGGTATCACTAATGTACATAGCATGTGTCACCAACTTTGATCAAGTAAATCCTGGTATAAAATCCCTAATTAGGAAAGTTCATTCAATATGCAAATTAGGAATTAGCTGAAAAAATGCTAAATGACTTTGAATAATGTAATCATAGTGTCTCCAATGTACATAGCGAGTTTCGTCAACTTTTGTCCAGTCAATCAAGATATATATCCCTAATTAGGAAATTTCATTAAATATGCAAATTAGAAATTTGCTGACGTAAAAATGTTTAACGACTTTCAATAATGTTATATCATATAATCTTCAGTGTACGTAGCAAGTTTCATCAACTTTGGTCCAGTAAATTCAGATAAATATCCCTAATTAGGGAAATTCATTGAATATGCAAATTCGGAACTGTCCAAAATAAAAATGCTTAATGACTCTGAATATTGTTGAATCATAGTATCTTCAATGTACCTAGCAAGTTTCGTCAACTTTGGTCAAGTCAATTCAGATAAATATCCCTTATTAGGAAAGTTCATTAAATATGCAAATTAGGAATTGTCTGAAGTAAAAATGCTTAATAACTTCCAATAATGTTATACCATGGTTTCTTCAATGTACATAGCAAGTTTTGTCAACTTTGGTCAAGTCAATTCAGATATTATCCCTAATTAGGAGACTTCATTAAATATGCATATTAGGATTATTACCTTTCACAGCTGATATATGTCAATGTGATCAACATTTGTAGCAAATCTCATCGACTTGTGTGCAGTCGTTCTCAATGTTTATCCGTTTTTTTCTAAAATCAGTAATTATGCAAATGAGCAAAAAGTAATCAGTTCTTGCCATTTGCTAATTGAATCTATGTACCAGATTTGATTCTGATCTGATCAGCCATTTTTGAGGTATTGGACCAATAGACAGACAGACAGACAGACAGACAGACAGACAGACAGACACACGAACGCACAGACAGACAGACATCACTGCAACATAAGCCAACATGTGTGAACACGTGAGC
This sequence comes from Ptychodera flava, assembly GCA_001465055.1. Lineage (NCBI taxonomy): Eukaryota > Metazoa > Hemichordata > Enteropneusta > Ptychoderidae > Ptychodera > Ptychodera flava. The sequence goes on along the minus strand of LD344477.1, from coordinate 83,296 downwards.
TAAAAATGCCTGATGCTAAAGACAGTAAAGTTTTCAGCAATTGTATTGGTGGCATGGCAATTGGTGATGACAGTTAACATAGTCCACGAGCTGCAGACCTGTTACTAGCTTATATGGAAGACATCCTGTCTGGTGCTGATGAAAAGTAGCTGCTTGTAGTCACACAGCAGTACAAAGTGGACGGACCTATCTTGGATCCTGATGGCTGGATAATGGAGCTTCATTGTAAAATTACAGTTTATGGATGTCCGACATACATTGACTTGAAATAAGCTGATGAGTGCAGTTTATGACGAAGAACCCATGAAGCACTTTCAATACGATGAACCTTTAAAATTCATTGTAGTAGTACTTTGTCCAAATATGGATTTAAGAAATTAAACATTGATAAAGTAACTTTGAAGAAGTTGAATTATTGTGCTTCTAAGAGTGCTTACAAAACTGCAGTCAAACCTGTACATATAGTGGTCATATAAGGAACAAAAATAAATGACAACCATATGGAAAGTGGCTTGAATTTTCTATTGATGTTTCAATATCATAAATCATGATGCATGCATTTAATTTCTGAAACACTCTTTCTGCAGCCACAAAATCAGTGTACATACACCAATTTCTTGCTTTCTAGTCAAAGCATTTTTTGGCAGAAGGCATTCAAAATCATATGTGCTTAACCATTATACAAAGGTTTAGTACCAAACTGGAGCAATTACGTGTAGTCACTAACAACATAAGAGAGCTTTAGTGGCTGTTCTGTAGAGGGTGTCATTAGCATGTTAAGTGTTACAAGACCACTACATGTGACCATCATAAAATGCCAGGTGACTACTCTGTAAGGTGACCACTAAGACGGCCACATATACATTACTTTTAATTTATTTGATGGCATAGAGTCAAGGGTTTGCTTATCTAAGATGCAACCCATTTAAACTATTATGTTTTCCTAAACAAATATAATAATGATGGGCTAATTTAAGAACCAACTAATAAGCATAACCTGTAAATTCCTATTTTGCTTAAAATCATGTAGCTTGTACAGGATTAAGTGGCATCCTGCACAGTTATGACATCTGGTACATTAAAACCCGCTGCGAAGCAGGCCATAACTTCTGAAGCCAAGCCCGGCATGCCTGCAACACTCAACAGGTGGACCAAAGTTTCTGGTGAGCTTTCACTTAGATGGCCATATTCCATTAACTTTTGAAATAAATCCATAGGGCTCCAGTAGTCATCCCTCTTTGCTCCTTGAGCCAAATCTTCCCGGTCTCGCAGTGAGATTGGAGGTATGAGACTTTGGCTGGATTCAATCATACGCAAGTAACCTACTGAAAAAGTGAGATCAAAACAATTATATCAACCAACATTTTCTTCAATATAATGGAAATTATATTACCATGCCCTGTCCGTTACATTTTGATTGGTTCAGCAGAACCATGTGACTGACCACAAATACACAGTAATGGTTTTGTTTACATGCCCGTGAATGTGAGTAGTAAGATTAACAACTCAAAGTATCGTAACTTTACAGCTCAAACGTAAATCATAATCATTCACAAATAGAGCACTTATGGGCCAAGTTGAGATACTTTTTTCTGAAAACATCTCCAGATTTGCCAAAGTTTTACAGCACGCGTGACAGTGTGTTGCGTATTGCTCAGTTCTGGGGCCCAGTTGTCGTTTGCTGAAATGTGTGAAATTTTTGTAAATTTTGACGGTTTTCTTGGGTTCGTTGATCATATAATGAAAACAACTGACTCCGCGCTGACCATTAACGTTTGTTATATTACCATGCCCTGTCCAATGCGTTTTAATTGGTCGAGCTGAACTACGCCAAATTAACGGGCTCGGCAAGCCTCGCTCATTTATTTTTGGCTTTCCTCTCGCCCTTGCCCATAAATAAACGTTAACGGTCAGCGCGTCCTCCGTTATTTCTATATTTATGGGCACGGGCTCAAGGAAAACCAAAATTAATGGGCTCAGCAAGCCCCATCTATTATATTTTGGCTTTCCTGTCACCCATGCTCATAAATAAACATTAATGGTCAGTGCTTCACCCATTATTTCTATAATATATTAACCCCCCCCCACCACCAAATAATGTTTGTGACACTACCCCTGTGTCAGTTTTCTCAAAACCTTCAAAGGATTCTCTCAAGAAATGCTAGTCAGAAATTCATTTGATCAAATTTGATGTCACACATTTTTTTCGGATTCTTGGAGAGATGTCTTTTAATTTCTTCAAATGTTGGTGAAATTTGCATATGTAAATTTTCAGGACAATACCATAACTTTCAAATTTGTGATGGCGGTTCCAAGGGGTTGAGGCTACATTAATTTACAAACACCTTGGGGAGAATCCAGGGTACTAGAATGATGGGGCAATTTGAAGGCATTGAGAACTGAAAGGAGGAGGAACTCAAAATGAAACTCTCTAATTTATATGTGTTGGGCTGTCTATAATTTGCATGGGAAAAACACATCCTCACTGGTAGTTTTATTCTCACACCCAGAGGCATAAACCCAATTAAATGACATGGAACTGCTATAGCCTCTTTGTTCTATGTGTCAACAAATAATAATGTTTTTAAAGATTAGAGTGAGCCGCTTGTTTCAATGCACAGCGTTTAGATTTGTGAAACAGTCCATTCACAACGTTTACAGCATTTACAGGAAACCAAAAGTTTGAGCTTAAAGTTGTGAGACTATTCAATGATAACTGTATTGAAAACAACTTGTGAGGCCCCTTTCCATAGATTGGCACTGGAACTGTAAATCACGTACAGTGGGCCCATTTAATAGGACACAAAATTAACACTGTATACAGACACTCTTTCAGCAAACAACTCAGATTTATGGGTGAGAATACTAGGTCATCATACTCCATTTAGAGCTGTAACTTTTGGCTAATTTTTTGGTGGTATATGTTTTGTGTATATACACTGCAGTTTCTTGTTCTACTCCCTAAAGTATGGTATGATAAAAAGTCCGGTTTTAGCTTATCAACACAGCCGTGTGTATATACAGTCAGCATGTGTAAAATTGAACTAAGTCCAGACTAAAATTCATTCTTATACCTACACAGAGTATTTTGCCAAACAGAGTATTTGTTATTCTAGCATGCTGTAGAAACTGCAGTTGATACATAGAACACAAACATACTGAAAAGGTACAGCTAATGTAGTGGTGCGGCATGGCAAATCCATTGTGCATTTTTTGATAAAAGCACCAAATTTGTCTCAGATGTGTCTTACTATGTGTTGAACAAATTCAGATACCGAGCCACTGAAAATCTGTTGAAGCGTTGCCATGGCAACCATTTTTAAAATGGCCGCCAGACAAGGTATTTCTCACCTGGTAAATGTTAACTGCACAACGTGTTGAGTAATTTTTGGTTGAATATTTTCAATTAGAAACTATGGGAAAAGTAATTTACATTGTTTTTCAACTTTTTTTAATCGCCTGACTTGTTAAACAGGTAAATGCAGACAAAAATACAATTCTTATGTATAAAATGCACGGTATTAGATCCTTTCAAAGAAAGACACTATGTCAGCAGTCAAGAAATATTAGACCATGGGCTAGAGGGGTCTACATGCACCTCTAGGATATCAAACTGTATTTATAGAAGCCTTAGGATCCCTAGAATAGGAAGTAAAATTTTAACAGAAAAAAAGGGGATGCAATAACTGCTATGATTGTGTTTTGAGGAGTACCACAAAATCACTATTTTGCGCATACCCACATGCTTTTGTCTGGTAGTACTTGTAAGTCATCTGCTAAGTTTTTTTTAACATGACCTGACTTGTTGGGTATCATTAGAATGGAAATTTATTCTCCTTTAAAATGACATATTAATTATGCAATATCTTCCATAGATTTTTTTATGAAATGGGACCAAAACTTACCCGATACCCCAAAGTTTGCAATGCAAGTTATAGCTAATCTCAAATTATACCAATGTTTTACCTTGGCATCATACAAAATGCAATACTTTGTATGATATCTGTTTTATTTGCTACAGGGACATGTTAGTCATGTGAAATAGACTTTTGACAGAAAAAAGATTGGGATGCTATAGCTCTACCGGTCATATTTTGAAGGGTACAGCAAAATCACAGTATTGCCAACTAATGCGTTTTCGTTCAAACTGTCTTCCTATATTAAAGTCATCTGCTGAGCTGAATTGTTAACATAACACCGCTTATAGGTAATATTATAAAATAATTTTCTTCTTCTTTCGGATGACATATTGTAATATGCAATATATTCCATAGTTTTTATAAAAAATGTCAAAAACTTACCCCATATCCCAAACTTTATATTGCAAATTACTGTCACTGCTTATCTCAAATTCTACCAATTTGTACCTAGACATATTACAAAGGGCAATGCTTTGCATGAAATCTGTTTTATTTGCTACAAGAATATGTCAAAATATGAATAGACTTTTAACAGCAAAAATATCGGGATGCAATGCCTGTTACGGTCATGTTTTGAAGGGTACGTTAAAGTCAAAGTATTGCGAATTGCATCTTTTTTTGTTAAGCATGTCTCCTTGTAAGTCATCTGCTGAGCTTATATTTTAACATAACATGGTTAATGGGGTACATTGAAAAGTAATTTTATTCTTCTTTTGGATGAAATATTGTAATATGAATATCTTCCACTGTTTTTATAAAATATGACAAAAACTTACCCTATACTCCAAACTTTAATGAAAATTAATGTCACTGCTTATCTCAAATTTTACAACCCTTTTACTTAGACATATAACACTGCCTTGTATGAAATCTCTTTTATTTACTACGGGAACACGTCATAAATATGAAAAAGACTTTTAACAGAAAAAATATTGGAATATTGCAACTGCTGTTACAGTCACGTTTTGAAGGGCATTGTAAAATCACAATTTTGAGACTCACTGATATTTTTGTTTAACCAGTGTTCGTTTAAGTCATCTGCTGAGCCTAACTTATATGTAACCTGATTTATGGGGTTTCATTAGTAAAGCGATTTTTTCTTCTTTAAGATGACATATTGTGATATGCAATATCTTTTATAGTTTTCATGAAATAGGACCAAGACGTATCTAATACACCAAAAGATTAAATAAACAATGACCTCTTATCTTACACTCTGCCAATTTTGCTACTCATAATACAGATGGCAATATAATGCTTATATGAAATCAGTTTTGTTTGTAACAAACGTATGTCAAAAATAGACATGAACCTTTAACGGGAAGATAATATGATTTAGAAGGCATTGGGGTCATATTTAAAGGGTATCCAGATATGGCAAATTTCCTGAAACGTACTTTGTTTTTATCAAACACGTGTTTATGAAAGTAGTCAGCCAAAATCATAGTCACAGATGATCTCAAAATATTATCAACATCGCATATCAAAGTAGTTTGTTTCAAGTTTGCTTTGTAAGGTTGGAACCAAAAAGTTCTTATCTGATAATCTAATTCAGTGTTTTTTGGCAGAGCAAGTTTTTGAAAATAAAACCATGGTGTGCGTTATACCCGCTGTGAAGGAGATGAAAAAGAAAGACATTATACTGAATGATACAACCAACTGATTGAGGAGCAAGGTGGGGAATTGTGCCTTTATAGATTTTGTTTGCTAAACTGTATGTAAAGTCTATTTGGCTAAACTAGCTTTATACGTTAAGCACAGCTAATTAGGAAAAGTTTCGCTGATCATCGTAATCTAATCATAGTACATTACATCAAGTTTACCTGGGCGTTCCTGAAGAAAAACTTGTATAAATATATAAGAATGCTGCAATCTCTTGATTAATATTATGGATATTTCTGATATTTAGCTTCTAAACTTCATAAATTTGCAAAAGTTTCTGTATATATGTCAGATAGCTTGGATTTCTTCATTAACAAAACTAAGGATATACATAATACTTAGCTGCTCTAATGATAGTTTCTAAACTTCATAAATAAGCAGAATTTTCTTAAGTACTTTTCACTAGATATGTCCGATATTTAGTCGATTGAATTATCATTTCTAAACTTTAAAAGTTATCTCAGATTTAGCTGGCCATTCTTCAGTAAAATATTTCAAGGATATATACGATGTTGAGCAGATCTAATTATTGCTTATGATCTTTAAGAATTAACTCAAGTTTAAAACGATGTTCTATAGTTTAAAAGCTTGTACCTGATACGTAGTTGATCTAATTATTGCTTCGACACTTTATAAAGCAGCTGAGATTTAGCTTGGTTGACATGTTGAAAATGTTCAAAATTTTGGAATAACTTTGCTGTAATTGTATGCCGCTGTTTGTACAATTTATTTATTGTGAATACTGAACTACGTGAAATCTCTGAGGTTTATATTTCAATCTTGACTGGAGTGTCACTATTTGCCTAAGAAGGAATACATCACATTTGATCAACACTACCTTGCTTAGGTCTTGGGTGTACATGTCAAGTGGATAAGCGAAATATGATTGGTAGTTGTCTTGGATTGTCATTTAAACTTGTTGTCTCAGTCTCTGTAAACACCATGGAAAGGAATAAAATACTCGCCGGTTGACTAGTAGCCATGCAAAAGCAAGCACAGGTCCGGGGAGTGCCAAGCATGGACATCACTGACAAAAGTGCAGGATTGTGTTTGAGCTTTGCTTTCCCTACCTTTTATGTTTGTTATAACGAAAGAAAGTTGAGTAATACAATTTAATGACTATGGTACCATGTTTTTGCATTTGAATAAAAAATAGTGTACTATCAAGATTCAGACCAAAATACACGATGTTCAAAATATGATGGGCATGAATCTATATTTGTGCAATAGACCATTGACGTGACGTTGAAATTATAAACTCTTAAAATAATTTGTAAATCATGAAATTTATAACAAATTACACAATATCTGTTTTATGTTAAATGAATTATGAAAAGCACTGTATAAAACATAATATACATAGCCAAAAATAATACAATTTGATCGTGTTCTCCACTAATGTACTAATTGCAGTTTACATGATAAATCTCTAACATTGACAATTATGGGGACATATAGGAGATTTTCCCCCAAAATGTTGTTGCTTTCAGCGTTCAAACTTACAGATTTGTTATACAGAAAATATTATTATGTTTTTTTGTATGTAGACCTAGGTATGAATGTAGATGAACAAGAGTTAGAGATTGGGTTAAATTCCCCGCACAGTTTTCCACGTTAGGCCTTATGAGCAAGAACGCCCTGCAAAACTCATCAATGGCTAATTATAAAGTTTAGAAACGATAATTAGAATGTCAAAATATTGCACATATCCAACGTTTTTACTCAAGAACATCCCGTCCATTGGCAGAACATGGGGCACGCTGTTTTTACACTCAAACACTTCATACCCTCCCAACCACCGCCATGGTCCAATCCAGGCGAACAGTTTGAAAAACCTCGTGAGTGTATTGTACGTGTGATGCACACATACCAGCTACAACCCTAAAAAGGTTGAAACTAGTGCATCAACTATTACAAATAAAAATTAAAAAAAAAACTTTGAACAGTATCTTCTGATAGTCTACGTACACAGGACAGCTAACAGCTGTTCATCGTTAAAAAACATTAAATTTGGCAATTTCGAATCTTCCACTTTGGCCTAATGTGGTAGCCATATTGTCAATAATTTTATAAAGAGAACTCGCTTTTCTTAGAAAATGAAATAATTAAACAATAAACAATGCAAATAGTAATCTTAATATGCATTTATGATGGTAATATATCCACTATTCACCGCAGAATCATGTGTAGAACAGCACCTATGGGATTTCACAGTAATTGATGATCGCTATGTTTAAAAATGGCCGCCACACCAGAACGAGGCTCTATGCCTAAGGGTTTGGTATCCAAATTGATTTTAAAACAATAAAAATATGCAAATAGTAATCTTAATAGGCATTTATGATGGAAATACGTCCACTATTCCCCACAGAATCATCTGTAGAGCAGCAACTAGGGGATTTTACTATGGTCGCCATATTTAGAAATTGCCGCCACACAAGAACAAGGCTCAATCTGTGGTGACTCGGTATCCAAATTGATTTATATTATGATAATCTACATTCACACCAAATTTTATGCTTTTATCACAAAATGCACAATTGTTATGAAAATTTTGGTTATGCCGCGCCACTAATGTCCCTTTTATATAATTATATTAATCACTTGTATGTTATTTTTCCGACAAGTGTGGGAAGCTATCATGATTCCTAACTATTTTTATGTTATCACTGTTTTTCTATTTTACAAGATAATGAAGTTTTCCTGAAAGAGAATGTCAAATTAGTGCCTCCCTCCTTCCCATGAAAACACACACACACACACACTGAACAAACCTGTCCGTTCAATAATCAGGCAAGTTGGGGCTACTGAACGTGTCTTGGGTTTGTTTGGGAAGAAATTTGAAAAATTTAGAGAACGTTTTCGTATTTTCAATCAAATCGCTCTGTCTAATATGAGTTACATGTGTATGAATTATTTTGTAATGTACGTTTGTCATACTGCACTCTCTGAGTGTGTTGTTGAGCAATAAAGTGATCGTGTAAAAGATTTCATCTTAGACCTTACCTTTGCCGATTTTTTGGCTCAAGTTGTTTAAGTAAGCAAGGAATGAGTTTATTACACTCATAATTGCAGGCTTCAGCTGGGTTCCTATAATAGAAGGCAAGCATGACAACTGTTCATTTCACAGCTCAATATTAAGTCATCAATATTGCTTAGTTGCTATATGCATGACATATATGCCTTTAAAATTCCACCTCACAATTCAGTGTGTGTACACCCAATTTTCTTCAAAATTATTTTGATGATATGGTAATCTTATCAAAAGCTGACTTAATACTGGCATGTATAAATTTGTACTGAAATATATATCTCATGAAGAACAGTTATGAAGAATGCTCAGATATTGACTTTGAATTGTTCAATGTGAAGTCAAATCATAAATGCATCTGAAAAAATTATAAGTACATGTAATTATCAACGAAAATGGGTTATGCATCTAGTGCGAATAGCTCGATCTGACAAAACCCTCTATCCATTTGGATTTAGGACTAATACATTTTTTAATGCATCCGTCCTGAACCAGCAGGAGGTATAAAGTACAAAAGTTTCTTACATAAACTTTCTCAATTCAGTCCATGGCCATTGTAGCCTATGTACAGGAGAGTCACAGATTTAAACTGTAAATCGATCACCCCAATGAAAAATTTTGTATGAATGACCTAATTGTCAGCCGATCGTAGTAATTCACTGTTGGAACTATCTGACACCTGACTTTTATATGTATCATGGATAGTGTGCCTTTTTTTACACCTTCTATGCTGTATACTAAGCAAATTATTTTGACTCATTTAAACTTTGGCTATAGTTATTTAGTGTTCTAAAGTATAACCTAGATTTAATTGCTCCAAGTGTATGGGCATAGAAATATAAAAAAACATGATAAATTGAAGGACTAAACATCAGCAGACTGTTGCACTGTTAAGTGGTAGCTGTTGCATAGGTGATGGGATGAATGCCTTGACCTTCAGTTTGCAACCATGCAGTAACTGCATGATGCTGCTGATACAGGCGTCACTGGGGGACAGTCTACCGGTAGGTTTAATCATTTACTGTAGTTGAAGATTGGCAATGGGAGGAATTTAAAGAAAGATGCTTAATTGTTGGTCAAATATGAAAAAAAAACAATATTATGTGCAGTTCAGCGAAAAGAAGTCGGTTTCTGGGGAGGCTGATTAATATTGCTGTGATGAATCCAACCAACTTTGACTGGCACATATACCGGTTTCAGTGGTCTCTGGAATCAGTCTACAAGGGCAGCAAGTATCTTTCCCCATTCAGAGCTGTAATTCTCGAGTCCCGGTGCTCATATTAGTTGAACATTTACTCAGAATTTGTCATTTTTTTTCCATTGAATTATAATATGCTTTGTTTGAATCCAGCAATCTGATCGAGCCTTATATTCTATACAAGACCTGCGAGCAGTGTAACATTTTTACAATTGTGCAAATTTTAAACTCCAGCCTGATATCTCAACGTGCCATACTAAAGGTCAAATAAATCTATACAGCTTGACGTTAATTTTGATTGTTAAACTTTAATCTGGTGCAGCTAGCTCATGCAATGAACTCAGAAATGCAGAGTTTGTATAAGCAACGACAGCGATGTAACAACAACATAATTTTTTAAAGTTCTTTTCTAACGTTTTTACAAACCAGATGTGAACTGAAAATGCTCACGTGTTTCATAATATACCAGTTATGTGTAAATTTGAACCTTTGCCGTATGTTTGCAACTTCATTAAAAGTATTATGATCAACATAATGAACAATAATCACCGCCGATTAATCCTAAAACGTCATGAAGTATACAAATATGTAGTTAACTTAAATAAAAATATTAAAGTTCTTTGACTGCTGTCATTGTATCACCACCTTATATAGCAAGTGTAATTACCGTTGGCCAAGTCCTTCAAGCCATATATGCCGAGCTGTGAAAGCTTATTAGATATGCAAATTATAAATTAGCTGACATGAAAATGTGAAATGACTTTCGATATTGTTTTAACCAGGTATAATAATTAATGTATATAGCATGTTTTGCCAACTTTGATCAAGTAAATCCTAGTATATATCTCTAATAAGCAAAGTTCATTAAATATGTAAATTAGGAATTGACTTAAAGGGCAAAGTCCAGCGCCGTGGGCACATAATAGGCAACGTAGTAGTGACGTTGGCTGTTGGCAAACACTGGGCGGGAAGGTTAAACACTTGCTTTGTCGTAGGCTTATCAGAGAAACAAGCTGTCTGTTACACCAGGGCCTACCGATTATCACCTTTGCCTGAATATTACTGAAGTGTGCAGGGTTCACACAATTCGAGCCTAGCTTATAATTAGGGTTTGTGAAGTGGCCGAGAGGGGCTGTAGTCTGGTCGACAGACTTTCCTCGACTGTGATGTCTTCGCTGGGTGACTGGTAGCTGTGATATCGCAGCGGTACTTGTGGCGTGTATCGAACGCGCTCGGGTCATTGGGGTCATCGCCACAGTCCCGCTGCTAGCCAACGCATAGGCTTCGTTGGCAGTGTACAACACCGACGGGTGTCCTAGATTTTGCTCGCAAAATAATAAAATAGATAAAGCTTGGAATAAATCAAATTATACCTGCTGTATCACTGACCACCTACGACTCATCTTCTACTCCTGCTAACGAACCCGACTGTGACAACATGTATTTTCGACGGTTTTTCGGTGAGCCGTCGATGGTTCCTGCTCGAATTTGAACTTTTGACCTCCAACGTATTCAGTCGTTGTACACGTGATCGGGCCAACATCGCAGAAACCGTCGACGGCTCACGGGAAATGGTCAAAAATACGTGTTCTTATCGTTAAGGTAGTTAGCAGGCGTACAGAATGAGTCTCAGACAGTCAATGATAAAGATGATACAAGTTTATTTATTCATTATTTTGCGAGCTAAATCTACGACACCGGTCGGTGTCGTAGTAAACTTCCAACGAAGCCCATGCATTGGCTCGCAGCGGGACTGTGGCGATGACCCCAATGACCCGAGCGCGTTCGATACACGCCACAAGTACCGCTGCGATATTAATCTTTACGGCCCTGATACGGGTTTTGCGGATTGAACGAGGTTGTACGGCGGAAGGGCCCGAGCGTGCGAGGGCCTGTAGGCCTACGCCGTACGACCGAAGTCCGCAAAACCCGTATCTGGGCCGTAAAGGTTTTATCATATACCTTATTGAACGGTTGTGATATGTTTCAGTATTTATCAATAAAATTTTGTTAAAGTTATGGGCGTAAATTAACAAAAAACGTGAGCCACGCAACTTTGCGGATTAATATGTACGATGTTGTCATTTGTTCTGTTGTGGAACGCGTCGCGAGCTTGTTCTATGCGAACGCAAATGTCACTACAGAATGAGCACAGATGAGCAGTTGATCCTGCTCGTTAAAATACACTTTCTCAGCAAAACATTGAGACAAGACTATCAAGCACTTGTTTTAAACCAATTTTGATCGGAATAAGATTCGAACTGTCTACAATCTGCTTCAAAACTACGAGCGAAGCGCATAGAGACGGGTTCGAACCTCGCGCTGAAGTGCTTTCGAATGGAATGTACGTGGATAGCAACGACATAGCAACGACAACGAAATAGTTCGAAAATGCACGCACACTACCTTATTTGGGCAAAGTGTGCCTGAGCGTGATACTTAGAGGTTATTACCCGATATCGCCTGTTCCTGTGTCGTATCAGCATGAGTGTCATTTGTGCTGCGTCGGACACGAGACGAAGTCGAGTGTCTGACGCAGCACAAATGACACGAATGCTGATACGACAAAAGGAACAGGCGATATAGGGTAATAACCGATTTATCATATACCCATGCCCATAATTTTAGGGAATTTTTACTAATAGAACGAAAAACCTTTAATTTACGCCTTGCACATAAATATCAGAATGTTTATGTGAACAGGCTTCATTCATAAAGTATACGACGAAGATGTCAACATCCTGCGCGACATCGCAGCAAGTCATCCATATCTCAATAAAAACCCAAGAAGAAAGACACCGGGATAAAAAATCGTCATACAGAAGGAACATTTTAAGGTGCAATATGCTATTACAACTGTAACCGATCAAAAACTGCTCAGCTTTAAATCTATCCTGATTTCGATCGTCGTACAGCACGGAGCTCGCGCGGAGAGGGGACGCCATGTTGTTAGTTTTCCTTCAGGGTCACCATGTCAACAGTCGTCGCGCGCGCGACATGGCTGTCACGCCACGCGCTCACTACCAGTTCGGTGGAGACCGTGCATAGTGCCCACAGGGACGCGTTATCTTTCGAATGACGAATGTTGATACTATGAGTACCCATTTTCGAACATTATGACCCGATCTTTTACAACATTTGTTTTCCGTGTTTGCTTGTTCAAAATAACATATCAATTATTAATGAATATTTATATTTCCGTCTGATTATAAAAATAGTATTTTCAAGATTAAGTGCTTTGCCACTGTTCTTATATAAAATACCAATGGTGGACACAAACCGGACACTTAAAAGAAAACTGCTCTGTACGTCAATCATTTCAAACGGAAACTGTCATTGGACAGGTGGCGCGTGGTTCATCGGAACGCGTACAGTCTGTACGTTACCATGTACGACTCGCGGTCGAACCTTAGTAAAAATCACTGAAATATGAAAAAAAATGACCCAAAAGATATTCCACACTTCACATATTGTTAGACAGGCACTAGGTTTACTTAGTTGTACGCATATGTCTTACTTTAATGCCATGAAACAGTCAAAAACTGTGCGAGATCCATACTTCCGGGTTGAAACACTGGGACGTCGTTTGCAATGTTTGTGTTTGCACATACTTACGTCATAGGAAAGCCGGCACTTCATAGCCAATCAGCACTCGAGAAATCTATTGTGACATCGAGACCTGTAATTTGCATACAGAGCAGTTTTCCCTTCGTTCAAGCAGCGAAATTACACTCCGTTTCAAATGACAAACGCACTATTTGGTAATGCGCCAGTCAATGTAAACCCCCACCCCCCCCACCTCGGGCGATACGGGAAAAATGTGGGGGATTAGACCGTGTGTGCCATGAAACTGTGCCCGAGGGGGTGGGGCAATTGCCTCGTTTTGATCCCCCTATTCCTTTGACGGACAGGCCCAGAAGATGTTCGTAAATAACTACGCATGCGCACGTATGCAGGGCCTGAAAATTACCCGAGGTCCCGGACCAGTGATTTTTTATCCCGAACCAGTACTAATTACCCCTAAAAAGTCCGCAGACCAATACAAAAAAGGAGCCAATTTATTTTGCAAGGGAATGTCCAGTGCTTTTCCCAGATTGTGTTCTCGTGTCTTTTGACAAAAATTAGAAACTACGTCCCCCCAAAATACCGAAGTTACTGAAACCATGGAGGTAGCAGACGCACTAAAGCCAGTTACACTAAAACCAAGAGCCCATTCCATTGAGAGACTACGTCTTTTAGCTACAAAATTACAATAATTATCGCGTCTTTAAGTCAATCAAACATTTAAAATTTAGTCTATTTCTTTCATCACAACATAAACTCTAAAGGAAAATCAGTTACTCTATTACAGTTTGCGATTCATGTTATGAGCCAGGCGATGTGCGTCAACTAGCCACTGCACTGACGGGCCACGTACGCGTACACATTTTACATGTAAAATTTAATGTGGTAAAAACCAGACCATAACCTCAGCTAAAAATATCAGCAACCCCAAAATTGTGTGAAAATATCATATCTCTGTCTATCAAAGTAGTATTTTGCAGTAAAATTCTCTGGAAGGAGTCTCATTACAACTTTCCGATCGTCCGTGGCAAGCAAGCTTCTGAATTTAGAAGGTCACCATGCTGAATTCCTTATATAGTCAAGTCCCCCTAGCTCGATTGTAGTTGACCTTAACAAGAACCGCCTAGCTTGTCAAAACAGCGTTATGGCAATTTGCTGTTGCTATCAAAGGAAAAAGAAGTCCCTCTCAGATATTTGGTGTTTTCAACCTATTTTTTACAATTTAAATGGAAAAGAATCAACCGCTGAGCAATTGTAAAAATGAAGTGAACTTTATAGCAATAGTTAAAAGCATGTCAAGTGTGTGTACAAGAACTTGAGAAAACTACCAAGTAAATGTTTATGCAGTGTGTCTGTATTAAAAAGATTGGCAGTTTATGCTGTATGTAAATCC
>LD344477.1:52540-66927 GCA_001465055.1 Ptychodera flava | reverse complement strand
TGCCCCAGGGGGTGGGGCATTTGGCAGATTTCACAGGACTAATTTCCAAATCCCCCACTAAACCCCGAGGTGGGGGGAGTGGGGGTTTACATTGACTGGCGCATAATGTTACCGGAAAAATTATTTATTTGACGTAAGAAATGGCCATAACTATTGGTTTTGTTGGCATATAACCCGTCACAATGTAAATTTTCCCAAACGGTCTAGTTCGGTGTCCACCCTTGGATTTTTTAAGAGTAAGAGTGTATGTGTACAACTATTCATAGTACCCAAATTCGCAAGAGGTTGCAGCGTGCGCATGACAGAGCTGGGAAAATAACGCGTCCCTGTGATAGTGCCGGCGCTGTGCGAACGGCAGAATGTTTGCTACAACTTGACAAAAAAAAAATACCATGGGAAAACATTTCAAGACTCAACGTGATATTTCCGTATTTTGCAACCAGAAATACCCCTGTTCCTCGAAGCCCTTCAAGTTTTTACGTCGGCGACATCGCTTCGCAGGCGGGGAGCGGCAGCCATTATGTTGTTTACGTTGTTTACCAACAAACTGCTAATGTAGTTCGGGAAAACTCTAAAACTGATGACGTTCATCGTGCAAATCTCGACGTTTACCGTGAAATATATTTTACGTTGAACGTCACTAGGATGTATCAATATGGGCATGAGTATATGATAAGGCAACTTATTACACACCTGCAAGAGCGCCTTTCCCCCATAGGTTTACATGGGTACGTGAATCTAGGTATATGATAACACAGCTAGGTAACTGGATGCCGTACGCTGTGAGTTCGAATTTCATCGAAAATTTACTGAATAGCGCTGTTCACGGTTACAGGTTTGTTACTAAATATAGCTGTATGCGCGCGACATCGGACACGCAGCTTGAAATGCGGACACATTTTATCAATGTTGCATGCGCGGCTGTTTTTGCAGCTTGTACTCTGAGTCGTGAATATGTTTTTTAGTATTCATTGTTACGCTAGCAGTCACCCACAGAGATGTATTTTCGTTGTTCTTGCATGAGTAATTTTCAAAAGCGTTATCTGAAAATGCGGACAAATATTTATTTTTGCATATTAATGAGAGAACAGTGACGTAAACTGAGAACGGCCCTATTCAAATCAGTCGTTTGTTGTTCGATAGACAGCGATAGCCGCCGTGGTATGCAGTAGAAATATGGGAAGTTATGAAACAGAATGACCGCGCACGTATCACCGAGTTCAGAGACGAATTTCCCTCATACAATTTACTCAATAAAACAGCAACGATGCATGGCTTTCGATACATCTCGGAATTTTTGCTAACTTTATTGCGTCGCAGTAGATGTGTGCATCATTCTGTTGCGATTTCAAACGGGAGCCGGTTTTCAACCCTGGCTTTCGAACAATGAACGGCTACTTTCTCACAACAGCAGCGGGGGATTTTAATGTGAAGGCGCTGCACGATGGAAGCCAGTCGTCGAAATGGACATTTTACGAGCTTCAGAAGGATGATACAAAATGAAAGTCTTGACTTAGTTCAGGAGAGAATTACCTCGGGCACTGTATAGCGCTGATCGCAAATGACGTCACTGTTCTCTCTCATTAATATGCATAAATAAACATTTGTCCGCATTTTCCGCAAAAACGACGAAAATAAAACCTGCGAGTGGTAGAATGGCTATTTAGCGTCACACTTATTCGTATGAGTTGATGACTGAGACTACAAGCTGCAACAACAGCCGCGCATCATAGTACAACGACAAGATTTGTCCTAATTTCAGCATATTTGGCCGAAAGTCGCGCGCGTGCAGCTATATTTAGTAACAAACCCGAAATCGCGATCAACGCTATTGAGTTCAAATCCTGCCCTGAGCGTCTCGTGCTCTGTACAAGCGCGCACCCTAGACAAAAACAATAAGGGGGAAGTCTAGCAAATAAATTAGAGTCTCTAAGGACAGTAGCAGATTGTGATCGTAAGCAATCGTAAGTTAGAACCTTCCACTGTTTGTAGCTTTATGGCTTTTTTGTAGGCAGTGATGTAGATAATAGCCAGTCACCGGTAAAAAAACGCCGGGTTACACGCAGCTTGCAACCGGCTAAAAGACGCATGGAAAAAAAGAACAAGAAGACATGCAAAAAAACCTTGTGAATTTGAAAAACAAATCTTCAGTTATTCGTATTTTCAGTGTAAGTTTAGGTATTTCGAAACAAATCACAGAAAAGGGTGAAGAAATTTTGAGTAAACTGATCTAAAACGTTACGATCCCCAGTTAGAGTTTAGTGTGCAACGGCATGACCCGAAGTATAGTAAGCACAGGCTGCATATCCGGTTACCTCGGATAGGTAAATTGGAAAACATCGACAACCGTTCGTGATATGCAAATCACATGTGACTGAGACGCAGTGGAAAAGTTGTCCGTAGTTCCATAGCTGAGCATGCATATTTGAATGTACGCTGCTTTTCACGATATGTAAGCCAGAAAACTTCAACAAAAGGAAACTACTTAGCTAGTAATCTGTAGTAAATGGTCAAAATATTTTGAAATGCATTGGTAAAAAAGTTAATGAGACTGATGAGTCCCCCAGGACAGCTGTGCAGGCCGTGGTCGTCGTCGATGAGTGTGGATGATCTATCAAACAACGCAATGTTGACGTAGGCAGTGACAGTGGTAACGATGTGATCAATGCTGAAATTTCAAGTCCACTCAGCTCAACTGAATTGAATCAACTGATACAAACAATGACCAAACTTGTCACAATGCCAAAGGTAATTCCTCAAAATGTGAGAGAAAAGATTCAGTTTCGATGTCTGAAGGAAGGAAGGAATGACATTTTGATTGCCTTCCAAACGACGTGACTCTCAATGTTCTTAACTTTTACAGGACCATATACAAAACGGTTCTTTTCACTGTTTCAGGACCACCAATCACTCCAAAAAAGAGAATGCCACTTCTTGCGGTTTCATAAATTGTTTTATCGTGTACGTTGTGTGTGGCTGTGTATGCGTATGTTTAGGTACATAACGGTGATTTTAGTGATAAGTCAGTATGCTTTGTTAGTTGTGCTCCGCAGGGATCAAGATCGCCCAGGCCGCAATTTGAATTTTAGTAATCATTATTGGCAGCATATATTAACATTCAGAACAGAGGTCAAATGGACGTTCTGGAGCCACACTTTGTGAAAATATGCGTTCTCTGTATTATTATAACAGTGTTTTTCAACGTTTTTTCAACATAAAGGCAATCGCTATACATTCACAGGTGTCATGTATGAGATTGGACGGAAATTAACGCCATTCACATGTCGAATTTCTGGAAATCTCGGAGAAAATCGAGTGTGTCTGACCCATAGCGTGGCTTTTTCACATCTGCATTGTCTTACCATAATCCCCCTTTTGTAGGGGACTTTGGCGTTTAAGTAAAATGCTTAATGATTTTCAATAATGTTGAATCATGTTATCTGCAATATATGTAGCAAGTTTTGTAAACTTTGGTCAAGTCAATTCAGATATATATCTCTAATAAGGAAAGTTCATTAAATATGCAAATTCGGAATTGGCTGAAAAGAAAATGCTTAATGACTTTCAATATTATTGTATTATAGTGTCTTTAACGTACATAGCAAGTTTCATCAATTTTGATCAAGTCAATTCAGATAAATATCCCTAATTATGAAAATTCATTTAATTTGCAAATTAGGAATTGGTTGAATTAAAAATATCTTTTGACTTTCAGTAATGTTATATCACAGTATCTTTGATGTATATAGCAAGTTTCAACAACTACAATCAAGTTATCTCAGATATACCAGTATATCCCTAAATGGGAAGATTCATTAAATATGCAAATTCGGAATTGGCTGAAGTAAAAATGCTTAAAGAATTTCAAAAATGTTGTATCATAGTAGCTCCAAATACATGTAGCAAGTTACATCAACGTCGGTCCAGTCAATTCAATTATATATCCCTAATTAGCAAACTTCATTAAATATGCAAAATAGGAATTGGCTAAAGTTAAAACGGTTAATGACTTTGAATAATGTTAAATAATAGTATCTTTAATATACATACCAAGTTTGGCCAAGTTTAATCGAATCAAATCAGACATATATCCCTAATTAGGAAAGTTCATTAAATATGCAAATTAGGAATTGGCTAAAGTTAAAACGCTTAATGACTTTCAATAATGTTAAATCATAGTATCTTTAATATACATACCAAGTTTGGTCAAGTTTGGTCAAGTCAAATCAGACATATATCCCTAATTAGGAAAGTTCATTAAATATGCAAATTAGCAACTATCTTTCATGTCACCCTTTAATGCTTCCCACTGCTCATATATCTTGGTGTAATCAACATTTGTAGCAAATCTCATCACATTGTGTGTAGTTGTTTTTACTGTATATCCCTTTTTTTTAAAATCGTCAATTATTCAAATGAGCAAAAAGTATGCAAGCCACACCCATCAAAAACTAATCAGTTCTTGCCATTTGCAAACTCAATCTATGTACCAGATTTGATTCTAATCTGACCAGCCGTTTTTGAGATATCAGACCGACAGACAGACAGACAGACAGACAGACATTGCTGCAACATATGCTCACGTGTGTGAACACGTGAACAAAAAATAGTAACTGGCTGCACAGCGGCCAAATTTGATCATATCGTGAAACAAATTGATGTGCATATGTATGATATAGGTCAATGTCCTTGTACCAACTTTGAATAAAATCGGTTGAGGTGTGCCTGAGTTATGGCTCTGAACGGGAAAAAATCTTAACAAAATGACCGCACGGCTCCATATCGGATTGTATCGCAAAAACAAATCAATGTGCATTTGCATGACATAGGTCAATGTCCTTGTACCAACTTTGAATAAATCGGTTGAGACATGCCTGAGTTATGGCTAAGGACATGAATAAATTGTAACAAAATGTAAGCCACCATGCGGCCATATTGGATCATATGGTGAAAAAAATTGAGGTGCACATGTACGATTTAGATCAATGTCCATGCACCAACTTTGAATAAAACCGGTTGAACTGTTGCCTGAGTTATGGCACTGTACTGGAAAAAAATCATAACAAAATGGCCGAACGGCGGCCATATGCGATCATATCACAAAACAAATCAATGTGGATATGCATGATATGGGTCAATGTCCTTTTACCAACTTTGAATAAAATCGGTTGAGATGTGCCTGAGTTATGGCTCTGTACATGAAAAAAAGGTAACAAAATGGCCTCACGATGGCCAAATTGGATTGTATCACAAAACAAATCGACGTGCATATGTATGACATATGAAGTAATCCTTGTAACAAGTTTGAATGAAATCACTCCAGGTATCTCTGCGATATCTGCGTAAACGGACGGTAGATGGACGCACGCACGCACAGACATGACCAAACCTATAAGTCCCCCCGGGTGGTGTCTGTGGGGACTAATTACACGTATCAGCAGAAATCAACAGTACAGTTATATAATTATAGCTATAAAATCGAGCTAAAAGAGGTTTCAGTGACTTGCTTTGTTTTTCATCATAGATAATTCACGATTTAGTTTTTTTCAACATAAACATATATCCGCTTAACAATTTATTTAGTCATTTTATTTTCCAGCCCATGATAAGACCTTATTATACTTACCTGCATCATACCAAAATGCCCACTGAGGAAACTGCACCCTTTTAGCACCTTGTTTGCAGATAACTTCTACATTCCCCTCTTTTTCCTTAATTTTGACACAATGATCATCCGTATCTTCAGAACCTGGTAATAATTTTCCAGGAACATGGCACGGACAGTCACATTTTATGCTTATTTGATATTTCATGTTGGGAGTGTAGGTTTCAATCAAGCTCTTGATTTCATGTTCGACCTGCCTTCTCACATATCGTCCAAGCTCCGGCTTCAATTCTCGTGTATCTTGTGTATCGGTTATGATGAGTGCTTTAAGCTCAATGTCGGATTTTTTCTTTGCCAGGATAATGTGGAAATCATCATTTGGAATGTATATGCGAGCTATATGTTTTCTTAGGACAATTTCCTGGTTGGGCCAGCACCTTAAGCATCGAACGATCAGTCGATAGAAAAGTCCATCAGGTAGGAAATTCCCATGAAAGTGGAAGTATATTGGGTCACTTGCCTTACTTTTCGCCGGGAACACAATGCCATCGTCCATTGGCCAGTGTTTCTGGAGGAGGCTTGGTAAGTAGTACACTTGTTTATCATTGCATGTCATTCTGAAAAGAACATCGTACATTTCCATCAATTCCAAAAGAACATCCTTGTCTTGACATCGGTTTTGACGTTTCAGGAGATAATCAACTAATTCTTCATGTAATGTACCTGTATGTTGCAACTCAGATATAAGATTGTCTATCCTTGTGGGAAAACCCTCTGTTTGCTCCTCTTCAAATGTAGACGGAGTTATTAATATTTTAAATAGATCTACCAACCATGCCACGTTCAATATTACAGTCTGTCTCAGCTTAGGTATTGATGTGTAGTACAAAATTTCTCCAACACTATGGTAAAATTTAAGTGCTTCTTCTATTTCGTCTTCTTTCATTTCCAACTTCTTCCCAATCTCCACTGCTTCTTTTATATGTATTTTCAGTTTTTTGATATTCCTCATTGAGAGTTCAAAGCGTATCCATTTCACAGGCACTTTTCCGAGGTAGAAGTTCTTCATGGCATAATGTTTTATTTTTTTTCTGAGTATTTCAATCCCTTGATCAGGAGTACTGCCGTCTACTGCCCTGGACTTGTTGTCAATGGCAATTTTGTCAATGAGGTGTGCATTGACTGCCCTTGTGGAGTGTGTGCTCATGTATTCGCAGATCTTTTTAAGTTTTTCCGTTACTTTCCTTTGGACGTCCGTGTCCTGACCATCATTGTAAACATTGCTCTACCAATACAAAAGCATAAAAGGTAACATAAATATTTTCTTTCATATGCAGTAGGTTTAAATTCAGAGGCACAACTTGGTATGTGAGACGGACATATTGTATGTACGATATAAACGATTAGTTTTGGTATCACTTTTCACATGAAAAGCAGCATGGGGCTTGTCTGTCTAGACCTACAGCTGATCATTTGTTTTCAATTTATCTACAATCATATAGCTATTTTTAAAGTTTCAGTTGTAAGTTAAAACAAGTATATGTGTGTTTATATAATTTCATGTAAGAAAACCTCTTTAGCTATTCAACTCTCAGCTGACATTGTAAAAATAAATACACTGTAGATCAAATGTAATAAGTTCTTTTCTCAAGTGCCCCATCCTGATGTATTGTAATTAATTGGTTAGTCGCAGTTACTTAAAAATGTTTCAGGATACACAATCTAATCGCTGGTATTGTAAATGCAACACGTCGGCCTCATACACTGATCTGTGGCACCAAATTGAAATGCACTGTAGATGGAAAAAATTAGGATGGTAAGCAATAAAGTGAAGTGGATGGAGTGTATGTGAGCGATAACAAGCCATCAAACTTCCCTTCACTTTACTGCTTAACTCATCCATATACAATTATATGGGGTGACTTTTATGACTCGAACTTCTGGCCATGCATTTCACAAATCATTTAGAGACAACCAAATGATGACCAATTATGTCCTGCATGTCATCACAGCACCATCTACCGAAAGAGCAAACACTATATTTATATTATATTATAATGCCATGTTAGGCGAAATGCTTATAAGCGTACACATTCAAAAGTCCCCCTAAGTACACTCAGCAAGGTCAAACTTGGGACATCTATGTACTATAGCTAATGTGTATTCCATAAAAGTTTGTGAAATTTAAAGCTGCTGTAAAGCTGCTGGTTATTGGTTAGTATTCTATACATGTTGAAATCAACTTTACCTAATGTAGTAGTACCAAGTAACTTTACATTCGAGCTACGTAAGCGGTCTTAAATCAGCGAAGTGCGCCGGCAAACTGTGCCGGCGCATTTCAAAGTGCACCTGCATTTTACGACGGTATATTGCGCTGCCCAAAACTGCGCCCTTACTCTGCGCCATTGCGAGGTTTCTATGTCAAGCACGCTACTAATCGTCTGTTTTGGTTAAGTCAGGCAATTTCAAAGAAATATTGATGTTTTTCGTGGGTAATGTGGTGAAATGTGTCACTAAAATTCGGAGGATGGGAGTATTTTTTCCGACAAGTAGAGGAAAAGGTAACTCGGCCAGTCGAGTGTCATTTGCATCGTAAATCGTAATGCGACATTTGAATCTGTCTGTAGTTTCTAACCGCATCTTATCGGTAAATTCCTAAAATCACAGTTAAAAAAGACGCTAAATTTTACACTCTCAAACTATTTTGATGGCCAAATATCTCTGCCATTATGCGTTTTGTCGTGTAACTGTACTCAGTATATGGCGAGAGTGTCCTGTCTCAGTGTCTGAATAGGCGGTGCAGCCGTAAACCAGACACTCCATACTCATTCCTCGTGGACCGTAATTCTTGCTCTAATTCTACCACCTTTAAATCGTCCAATAATTGCTACTTCCAACTCATGACGACCCTAAATGAGTAGTATATATATATTCCCTTTTGTGACACAAATAGTATTTACAAGACCCCCCATTTTAGCTACAAAGGAAAAACCCCCCTACCTGTAGCTGAAGTGTGACCCTGACCTGTATATGAACTCACGTACCCGCGACAGCTGGCACATAAATGGAGTCATATACAGCAGATAGTGCATTGTCCTGAACTCAGTGGGAAATTCCCTGCTGAGTCAGGTCCTGAATGAGACTTGCGCAATACACTAGCTATGACTCACTGGGTAATCCACTATCAGAACTCAGAACAGCATTCCGGATCATTTGTTAGATAGATTCTGACTGAGATGTACTGGAGCAAGTCTGCTCTTACAAAGGCAACAGGGCCCCGTACCGGAACAGTTCCGGAGGTGCGTCTTCTGGATGTAAGTATGAATTTTATCAATATCTGCTGGCTGGTCCCTTTTAACTATGTTTCTCCCTACCGGAACGGGGAACAACACTTATGTTACCTATCGGAACGAGATTTTCAACCCTACCGGAACCGTAGGGGTTCCAATAGGGATGTTCCGCAATACCTTTTCCAGCAGGGACTTTCCAGTATGACTTTCGCAATAACTTCGAATGTTGCTTAGCAACTTGTGATGTCATGTTACAGGTCTGTCTTATTCTACAGTTTTCATGAAAAATTTCTACAGAATTTTTTCTGAACTACTCCAGTTAACTTGTTCACCCGATAGATAAAATTTTAGAAATTTCCTCTGAACTTAAAATGTGTCGGAAGACCATTACTTCAAACAATATGAGACGTTTTAGATAAATGGTACTGATATCCAAAGTGTTCACTCTTTTATCTTTACGTACAAATGTAGTTCCAGAGCCATTCTCTACTCTATTCCCACCAACAAAACATTCAATATTCATTTCATTACGATCTTTATCAATGTTTAAAATAATATCACAGGTTGTTCTGTTGTCTGTTTTCATAGCGTAATATCCAACCAAATCGTCAAACTCATCTCCAGTAGCTAACTTTACACATATAATGAGAACTGTACCATGCTCAATTATTTTCATATTATCAGTCATCTGTTGATTGGGTGACAGTAAAGTTAATACAGCTGCCTCATCCCCGTCACTCTTTAGACCAAGTTTCTGCAAAGTTGTGTCCCAAAATAATCTTACCGGGGTGCCGCTAGCTGTATATAAACAATAATTTTCACCAGAATTAGTCCAACTTTGTAGTGTACTAGACTTCATAATTACAGTATTAGGACTAATTTTGAGATGAAATGGTAAACCGAGTAGTGTAGTGTATGGATTCTTAGGCGTAAGCCAATGACGAAAATCTCGCATCTTATATTTGTTAACATTGCTGTCAAAATAAAACACATTTGGAGTCCCTGGCAGTTCACTCACCCCACCTGCAATTTCACTATCCAATATTTCTATGAGGTTACGCGCCACATTATACGGTCTTAATTTCTGACTCGTTTTGTCCCATGTCAAAGCAAAGGGAGTAGGATCATTTGAAGCCTTTGTAGCGTCTATACTTTCATCTACAACTTTCAGTTCGGAAAAGTTTAAATCGTGCTCTGAGGCAGCGGATAAAACAAAATATTTCTCCCTGACTTTATATCGAAGGACATAATCTTTATTATGGTTACCTGAGATCTTAGTATTATTATTAACTTTAACATCACGAAGATTTTCAAGACCAACATTTAGTCCATAATTTACACCTAGACCAAAAACTGGACCAGCTGACATTATTGTTGTATATACAGTAAAAAATTAAATAATTCCTTGTAATAATATACAACAGGGAGATGATCATTTGGATTGAAAGCGAAACGGGTGAACCCGTTACTGTTAATTTGAACCCTTGCATTGACATAAAAGGGTTTACTAAAATAAGACTGCTAGAGTGTGTACTCTATAATTCATGGCATAACATAACATCGGCAAATAATGTACTAAAATATCAAGAAGGTAATGACCCAAAAAATAAGACGACAAAATCAATGACCCAAAAAATAAGACGACAAAATCAATACGTCCGGGTAACTATAATATTGATACCCTCAATAAAGCGATTGGGATGCAGCCAAAAATCAATTTCGAAAAACATCTACCCACAAGCCGCGTTCTTCTAACTCTGGCTAGAAATATTAAAGTTTATTTTAATGCCACAGGTAGCTTCGCTAACCTCGTCGGCTTTTCCGATAGACCAGAGGACAACCCCGTAACAAAAAGTACTATGAGTCCAAAACGACCAGATTTCATGACAGTCACTAAATATATAGTTCATTCAGATGTTGTTGATATTACTGGAAATTACGTTACAAGCGGCTCAGGTTAATACATACAGGCGAAAACCTCAGACTGTTTACGAATACTTCCTATCCAGGATACAAAAGAAATAGATGAAAAGGTCATCTATGATTTTAAAAACGGGGGTGCAATTTCCATGCCATTGAGAAAAGGTTCAGACCATATGACTTCAATGCATATTTGGATAACAGATCAGGATGGAAACATAGTTAATTTCAATAACTGGCCTACTAGCTTTTGCATCGAATTGCTGTAGCTAATGCATCATAAACCATCCCACGGCCAATCCCCCAGCAATATAGATCATCTCATATTTTTTTTTGCTCTTGACTTGGCTGATAATAATCTGAGAATTGAACTGCTTCGCCTGACGTAGAGTTGGCTTGTGCCACCGCTTCTTCCAAGATTTCTGCATCTGACTATCTCTTAATTCAGCCGCAGCATGAATATCTTTAGCCTGATTTTCTCTTTCCGAGTCAGCCTGTAATAATCTTTTTTCTGACCAGACATTTTTGTCATGTTCAAATTTTTCTATTGCCTTATCATGTCTAATTTTTTCTTCCATCAGAGCCCCACTATTCCCACTAAGCTTTTGTCCAATAATATTTCCGCCCGTGAATGCCGTCGCATTTAATACAGCACCGAGAACTGTCATTCCTATTGCTGCAGCCATAGTTAACTATATATTACTAAGTATAAGTTTCTGTAGGAATAATAATATTATTATTTTGCGACTCTCCGAAGGTCCGTTCCGAAGGTCTATATACATTACCAAGTATAAGGTTCTGCAGGAATAATATTTTTCTGTTCAAGAAGATCTTTAGTCGCAACCGCGGCAGCAGTCACACCGCCTAATTTTATCCACCGAGTCAAATTTGGTCGACTTGGATCGCCGATATCTATTTTCAGAAATGTGCTGGAGATCATTAGATATCCCATCGTAAGTCCTGCGATTACAATACCATCGTACATTGTGTTTGTAACTGTTTTAGTATCCATGATTGCTGACAAGTATATAAAATAGAAAAATAAAAATAATTATGGAGTTAATCCATCTCATACAATGTAGAGGAGCTGGGACTTGGTTCCATTCTGGAGGGAGAAAACTTACTTTCCGCTACGGGCTCTGTTTTTTTCGCTTTCTGATTTTGGGGAGGATCTTTCCGGAGGGGGGCAAATATGACGAGCACACCCCCAATATAGTCCTAATGCAGTCAATGAAACTCCTGTAATTCCTAAAACAAGATAACATTTATTATACCAGCTATCACACTGTTCTTTCGTCGTAGGCGGTAGGCTTATACAGTTTGTCGCTACCGCATCGCTATCATTAATCATTGCTTTTCGTTTCTTCTTTTTGTTTTGCCTGTTCCATTCCGCTAATCTCTTCCCGGCTTCCACTCTCCCTGGATGCTTCGTCGGTAACGTAATTTTCTCTATATTGCGCTCCGTTCCGTAGGGTTCCGAATGATAGTCGTTGGAGGTGACGGAGTCGGCGGAGCCGTTTGCTGAGTCGGTGTTGGAACCGTATGCTGAGTAGGTGCTTGCGAAGTTGAATCCATTTATTTCAGGTATTATATTAAGCCCGATTTTTTTAAAATTTAAATGTTTACCCATAATTAAACCGGTGGAAACTAGAGCAAGTATGGGTCCCCATGTGTAGGCTATCCATCCTGATAATCGTTTTATTTCACTGTTTAGAATAAAATCCTTTTTAAGATCAGTGGCATAGTTATCTCGATCATCGATTGGAACTACCTGACTGATTGCACGGGCTCCTAGATCTATGAAACTTTGAGTGATATTATCACTTATAAGAGAACTGTATTTTGCTTCATAGACTTTAAAGGCTTGTGTTATGAATTCATTGTTCCACCCTTCTACGTCAGCAACTGAAATCTCCTTACCAAAAAATAACTTACTTTGACCACTTGCAATGACACAGAGTATTTTTTCACACTTTGTCTCTATTATGGATCAAGCGTCCGAAGCTGCGGTTGGTAGTGCCCCTTCGGAACGCGCTGACGTATTTGCCACTGCCGATGTCTTTATTAAATTCTCCATTGTTTGCAGTATGTTATCTATTCTTAGTAAAAAATAAAAAATTCGTTTAAACCTGAATCCGAAATATAGTATTAAAATGGTCTGGAATGTTAGTACGATTCCGAAGTATGAAAAATTCTCCTCCATTAAAATCTATCTGTATATAGAAACATGAATCATGAGTACAGACGCATTCCCAGCTGCTTTTCAATTGAATAAGACGAGCGTACCGACAGTACAGCATGCTGATATTCCTTCCAAACCGAATGGGGGAGTAATACCTATTCTCATGGACTTAGAAATATATGTAACGCCGGCAGATAAATTTACTTTTCATCGTTCAAAGATAACGTAATCACTCATCGATCAGCTAAAGAAAGTAATGTTGCTGGGCGGCCCGCACATGAAATACTGGGACCAGCAATGAAATTTCGCCGTATGGTGCAGCACTACTGGTTGTGGTATATCGTTCGCCCATCTCTTCGATAAGAAATTTCCGCCGCAAATACGATCATTCTGTCGTTTTCATGTATACTTTACAATACGTAGGATCCTTCATGAAATGGGCGTTGCACTTCCAGACGATACGATCTTCAAAGCCGGCGACAATCCATACAATCTCGTCCAATATGAACTTCTATGTACAGAATTTGGAAATATAAGCCCAACGAAGTCCGACTTTCGATAACGAAAAGGCCAAAACTCAGGTCTTGGTTATGGTTATGAATATTACACTAATCGTGGCCCTGTTCGACAGCCTGCCGCAATATACAATGGACATGACTTTTTCCTCTCCGCCGACGGAGGCGTTTATTACACACATACAATTTTTGGGAAGAAAAAACATGTACTGCCCGATAAAGACAGACCACATTATTATTTCTTCCAAAATGATGGATCGGAGGGTCAATACAATAGTTTTATCCCTCTGAAGGGAGACTCGGGACTAACCTAAGTAATTACGAAAGTTATTCAATAAGTACCACGGAAAAAGTCTTAATTTCTTGAAAGAAGAAAGTGTCAGTTTACCACCCCGCTTCCAACCACCTGGCCAAGTATTTATCATGTACTGTCGTAAGTAATGTTCACTTATTGCATCTTTTTTGGCAGTATGTGGATGAGGTGGTACAGGGGAGGATCCTCCGGAGCATTCCGAAGGGGCACATATTAAGTTTGCAAGATCTTCAAAGCGACTTCTCATGTTGCCACGGTTCGTTCTTTCGAGTCCCCCTTTTTCAGCTTTATCTATAAGTTCTGGCTGAAGTATAATGTACACAACTGACATGAGCCATAGACAAGTAACTTCAAAGTCTTGCCCCCCTTCGGAACGCTTCATCATATCAAGTGCCCGTAAGTCAAACGGAGCATTATAAGCACACACTGTTTCACAAGCATTAAGAAGTTTGTGAAGGTTCTTGAGTGAGACTCGAGGTTGTTCTAGTTGTTCTTGACCAGGTGGATAATGAGCTTTTTCAAGTTCCTCCTCGCCAAAACCGTCTATTAAAAATCCCTGGCT
>LD344477.1:15902-27020 GCA_001465055.1 Ptychodera flava | reverse complement strand
TGGTTTTGAGGAAAAATTGAAAATAGTGGTTTTCAGAAAAAAGCTAAAAAAGTGACTTTAAAATGATTCAATCAAAAAAAGAAAAAAGATCGTTTGAGATACATGCCAAAGTGACCACAAGACCAAATTTCAGAAAAAGTTACTGAAGCGTTTCTGAGATACCTGCGTCCACAGCATACGGCCCACTGTATGCAACAACAGAGGCCGCGTCATCACATTAGTACTTTGTGCCCACAGGGCACAAAGGACTAAAAAATCAATAAGTTTTCATTGATACTTTCTTCAGATTGGTAATATAGTTGCATCTAATCACGAGCCGGACCCTGACCTAATTCGTAAGTTTAATAACTGATAATTTTAATTTTCTAGGCTTGATATCCAACAAACAATCACGCGAACCTGTTTGATATCCTAGCTGCTTTTAATGACAATTTTTGTTGTAAAAAATAACATCAAAGCCATCCTTGTATAAAACTTTCTGAGTACATTAAGTTACTTCTGAATCGTATAAAAATCAGCAGCCACGACCTTATCTCTCAGTCAACTTACAAATAATTGTATTGACATTGTTATCATTGCCCAACTTAAAGAGGCACTCCCACTTGGTAACATTTTTAAAACACATTTTTTTAATGCCAACGGTCGATATTTGATGTGGCGACTGCGCGCGGATCGCAAAATATTGATAAAAACATGTCATTTCCCGAGTGCATTTTTCACATCCCGAAGTTTTACATCGTTCATGATTTTGACCTGAAATCCCCTGAAGGTTTGTTGTTGTGCTGATTGACGATATTCTAGGGAGTCTACAATAAGTTAGAACGACGCAATTAAATTACTTCCCACTGCAAAGACTTTATATAAAGCATAATGCCATTACCTCTGGTAAGTTTTGTAAAACTTCTCCTTAGTTTTTGTCGTTTTCATTATTCTAAATCAGTTGTACAGCCCACATGAACATCAGTTTTTATGTGTCAAATATTAGCCGCCTCCGATGACTACATTTTGTCCTCTGCCACACACTACGCCGCGCGCGTGGTATGCGTCTATGCATACCACTCAGCGGCCGCTATGTATCAACTGCACGTAACTGTGTTAGTCACCTATGCGAATTCTGGTGGAATCAAACTTTGTTTTCCATTTTTTTCTCAAAGTCAGTAAGGCTCGGCTTTCCCCCATGGGGCATGACCGATCACCGACGCGAGTGGTACTGTGGCGTATAGCAGCGTTAGCGTAGACTTGTACTCCATAGCTTAGTTGACAATGGTCCCAGTGCCGAACATTCGATGTTCGGAAGCTGAATTTAGGTGGGCCACCGGAATTCAAACTTTTACTTTTTTGAGGACATGTTTTTATCGATATCTCGTGATCCGCGCGCAGTCGCCACGTAAAATATCGA
This sequence comes from Ptychodera flava, assembly GCA_001465055.1. NCBI lineage: Eukaryota > Metazoa > Hemichordata > Enteropneusta > Ptychoderidae > Ptychodera > Ptychodera flava. Next base: position 25,621 of record LD344477.1, on the reverse strand, counting down.
CCGTTGGCATTGAACAAATGTGCTTTAAAAATGTTACAAAGTGGGAGTGCCACTTTAACATGTACAATCTAGATTAGACTACAGTGTTATTTTAGCAATGGCATTTCAGTACATGCATAACACGAGTCAGCTTTAAAAATTACCAGTACTGCTTTAAGTAATTTCTTCACCTAGGCGACGTATTTGGTTGCATTTTTATGGAGAATTCGCGTATGGACTGATCTCCCTACATTCAAGCCTCCAGCTCTCGCTCTTTTTGAGCAAATGACCTCGTAACTAACTTCGATTTCTGGGTCAACTGTGAGAGTTGACCTTGTAAGCATGCGCAATCAGAAGGCGCCATGCTTTCAACTGTTCAGCATATCAATGCCTATCGGGGAGAGAAGCCAGCCTGCTCACCATTTGTACTATGTAGAATATCAGTTCTAAAGTTTTGAATAAAACGTCGTTGAATGTACTGAAATTCTTCAAATTGTATGCAGTTTGTTCTTTTAATCAATGTATGTACAGTTAGGAAAGATTTTGAAAAAACTCACTTAAAACCTGCACGATGTTCTACTCTCTATTTCAAACTGAATACCACTCGTGATCGGTCATTGAATGATTGATTTTTGCAGCGTGAGACATTTCATGTTATGCAAAGGTCCATTGATACGTTCCTTAGTGAAGTTGCCACCAAATTACATCAACAGGATGTATTTGTGATATGCAATATAGTGAAACTCATCGTGAACTGTAGCCCTAACCTATGCTACACCATGACCATTGGTCAATTTTTAATGTCTAAAAATTCATTGACATGTTAAAATATTTGCATTTTCATTTTCAACAATTTTGCATGATGTCCCTGTTATCAATAATTTCTTGTTCTTTGTCTACACAACATCTGATTGTGTAATTAATTCATCTACATCTTGTATGCCTTTCATGTACCTTTTATCTACTCTCAAAACTATGACTTGATTAATATGAAAAATGTAGATGAAGCAGTATATCTACATCTTGTCTACATTTCATCAACTTGAGATCTAAATTTCATCTAATTTTTCATCCACATTTTGTCTACATTTCATCTACTCTCTGAACTATGACCTCATTAGTATGCACAAAAGTAGATGAAGGTGTAGATCTAATGCCCAATTAAAATAAAGTCTAATGTAGACTTACTGTGGACTAGATGTAGATCTAAATTTTCCGTAAGGGTACCTTCATCAATGACATGACAAGTGTTATTTTCTGTACTGTTTGCTTCACAAGCTTGTTAGGCTAGCTAACCATTACTTTCAGCACAATATTGCCATGATCTTCTATAAAAATAGCATCTTCAACACCACTTTTCTTTACAATCTGTGACGTCATTTTTTATTTTCACAAAACCGTTGAAATATGCACCAAACTTCTTTTTAATATGCCTCATTTTACCTATCCTCAGGCGACTACTGCAAGTGCAACTGCATTTTCTTGTGTTTGCACCAGCAATGGGTGTCTATTTTGAACATCCATGCACCGGCTGATACAAAACTACTGTCAAGACGCACGTAAAATTTGACAATGGTATATACAACACACGGTCACTGGCTTTGTATGTATACAGTATTTGTATCGAATTCTGAGTAACACTAAGAATTTCGCCGAAGTATCATGAGCAAAATATGAAACACTATTGCAACTCTGTTGAATATGATAGCAGATTGTGTCAATGAGTTCATTGTCCCGTCCTTGAAATCTCCGTCAACGCATCCTATTGTTTGTGTGACTACAATGAAAGGCAGACTGGTTAGACGCTAACGCAGGGCCAACGCATGTGTTAGAGTGCGTTAGCGCAGTTTTGGCGCCGGGATAGCGCAGTCGGAAAACTATTCCTGATTTTTACTGTACCATTTGTGTGCTAGAAAAGATGAATTATCAAGTGCAAGTTCAGGTATGTCAACAAATGTCCATCATTGTCTTGAAAAAGAAAGGGAAGCTCGTCCACAAGTAGAGAGTATATTAGAGGAGGTCAAGAAAAAGGATAAAGACATAATACACATGAAACAAGAAATGGAAGAAGAGTGTATGCGTCGTAAACAAGAATTGGATCAGCAAATGTGTCATTATTATGAATGTCTTCAAGTAGCTGAACAAAATTTGTAGCTAAGGTATCATGAACTAGAAAATGAAATAGACACTGAACTTCAGTTTTATGTATTTTGAACAGCACGCGTTGAACATTAGTTGTAGTTAAGTGTATCAAACAAGACACACTGTTACAAGGAAAAAATATCAATTAGAATTTATTCATTTTCATCATAAAAAACCCTTCATCAGAGTAACTGTTCCGAAATGACTGGAGGTGTTGCTATGCTAAGTTACTTCCATCATAAAGGTGCGGGATAGCTGGATTGCCAAAATAGCTTGATTTTAGCTATTTAGCAGCTAATCAGCTGAAATTATGTATAGCTGTAGCACGCGATATTTAGAAGCTATTAGTGATAATACTTTTTAGCCATTGGCTTAGATATTTAGCAGCTACTTAGCTATAATAGTTAATAGAAAAATCGAGATATTTAGAAGCTATTGAGCTATAACATTTAATAGCCATTAGTCGGGATAATTAGCAGCTATTTAGGTAATATACTTTACAGCTCTAACTCGGGATATTTAGCATCTACTGGTATTCAGCTAGAGCAGTTAATAGCCGTTAGCTTTGATATTTAGCGGATATTTAGCTATTAGCAATGGAGCGGGATATTTAGCAGATGTCCAGCTATTCAGCTATTCAATTTTCCCTAAACCCTAGCTATTCAGCTATTGAAGCTAGTAGCCGTTTTTAGCCGCTATTAGCTGTTTGTAGCAAGCTATTAGCTTGCTAACAGCTATTCAGATCATTTTGGCACTGTGGGCGCCTCTACTCACTTTTATATTGCTTTTATCGTTTTGATCATCATACTGTGGAATATTACTTTATTTTCACAGGAATTTCTTTTCAATGAAAATTTTCTGGACATCACTTTGATATCATTTTCACTCTTTCTTGTCAATGCATGTTTAAAGAATGCGAAATGAGATTTTTCACAGGAATTTTATTTTAGCGGAAAAATGAGTCCAGCGAAAATGGTTAAAATAAGTTTCAAGTGAAAAAAAAGTATTTCACAGTACTCGACTCAGCAACCCAACATCGCACTCATTACATTTATCATTTGGCATTCATCGTGTCGCACTCGGTTTCGACCCGCTATACTTTGTATTACATGTCCTTTCAATCGTTTCGTTGTACGCTTCAGAGATGTCTTGTATGATTGACATTGCAATTCAGTTCTATATAATGTGAACAAATTCTTTTGGATGCTAGACTCGCAGTTTGATGAAGAACAGTGACAGCTGTTGTATTTCTTTCAATATATTTCGATTGGAAGTTCAACTCTATTGTTTACCGTTTAGAGCCAATTTCTATTTACGAAAAAAAATCTCTAAATGACTATATTTGCTACTTCACAGTTTTCAAGCTCCACAGATTGATATTATATTCCACACTGTAAAAATAGCGGACGCCAGACGCGTCTTTACGCGTTCAAAATGTATATGTCGGTGTTCAAATTTGAACGGCTAGTGTTCATATTGTTAACACTAGTGTTCATATTATTAACAATGATGTTCTAAAACTGAACACGTAGTGTTAACAACCATCTCCTTCAAGTATTCAAAACTCAGCATTACAGAAATTTTGCAATACTGTAAAACAATTAACAATCTTTAGTTTTTTTTATTTTACTATGGCTATATTAAATATACTACTGCGTCGCTGTTAGGCAAACGTACACGGATTTTGATGTAACGAATTTCCCACTAAGTGAAAAATATCTCCGGTCTAAAATTACTGAAAGCATGTTTTTTTCTGAAAAAGAAAGTATACAAAATAATTTAACACGTTTATTACGGGTTGAAAGTTTGAAATTTTGAAAAGAAAATCAGATAACCACCATGAACGTTTTAATTTTAACATCGGCGTGCAAGAGGCGTTCTACTCCTTAACACTTTGGTGTTCAACTTTGATGCCTTTTCTTATCCCGTCATGCATCAAAACGGAAGTTGCGACATTTTTCTTGTAAACGCACGCTGAAGTCGTGATCGTGCGGAAGCAAGACCAGAAAGGGTAAGTTTCCTCTCCAAAATAGTAAAAGGTGTTGAATTTTGAAGCATCTGTATTATTATCCTTTCAAATTAATTGTATTGTACCTTGAAATAGCTTAACTACGTGAAGACACCTTTTTTTTCTTTCAGTGGCTGCTATACCAACAACTAGCTGTGAATACGCAGTTGTACTTTTGGCCATAGCCTATCGATCGATCTCACTTGGGTCAAGGGTCATTGCAGCACAACTGTAGCGATAACCCTTGACCTGAGCGCGATCGATACGCCTTGCATAGTACCGCTGCGTAATCAAAGCTAACACATGTCTTTTAGTAGACACAGTCGCATGTTAAACATCAGTTAAACATCGTAGAGTATACAATGTATTTTTTCAGCATATGAGAGTTTGGCTTTTTTATTTTAATCAGTTGATGACAAGAAGCAGCATATATTTTGTAACAGTATTGAAGAGAGGCACTGTATATGAAAGTCTCCCCTTCTCCTTAACCTAATCAGCCCCTTGTCCTTCATTTAAAGTTTCATCTCGCCATATTACCTATTGTTGCATTATTTTCAGGATGTAAAAAGTTCGATTTAACTGAAAATCGAAGAGCTGTTATAGAAGCTGATGGTACAGATAGCGAAGAAGATGAGTATACAGGTAGCTGTCTGGAAACAAGCTTGAGAACCTCAGTTCATCTCTAATGTAGATTTAAATTTCCAAGGGTCAGTAACTGAATTTTGATAAGTTTCTGTATTTTTGTTCTGAATTAATCTCAGCTTTGGTAGCATGCTATAATCAACTAAATGTTGCCGGAGAATAAACTTCTTCAGACGTGTAGTCTCCCTTATTTAAATTAAAGCTGAAAGAGACAGACCATTCAGAATAAAAATGTTCACTCTAAAATACTGATTTTTCTGAAATTTTAACTCTGAATTTTCTGTCACTTTCTGCTTCAAGTTTTCATCCTCCCTTGCATCTGATGAAGGAGACTTCACGTCTTTGAAAGCTTATACCCCTGTAACATTTAGTTGATCATAGCCTGCTACCAAACCGTAAATAATTTTGTATTGTAGGTCAACACGTCTCTTGTACTTAGCAACTGGAGTTTAGCTTTGCTGTCAGCTAAATAGGTGGATGTGTAGCATCGTCCTCAAATCTGTACATCCAAAGGTTTTTCTTCAAAACAGCCTGTAGGAATCCTTTAATATTTGAATTACAAGTCCCAGAGATTACCCTAATCATATATGTTCAATTTATGGTGAAATACGCAAATTTGTATTTTTGTGGCGAATTTTGCTATTTTTGGCAAAAATCATCTTCTCTTTTACTGACGTCTTCAATATTTGGTAAACATGTCCCTAAAAATGACCTTAGTCAAATTTATGCTAGTTGCGATGAAAAATTCAATTTTTTATATTTCATGGCAATTGTTGTCATTTTTGGTCAAAAAATGTTTAAAAAATCTTTTTCAAAACTGCTAATCGAACAGCTTTGATATTTAGGACATAGATCTCTACTGATAGTCTTTTTCAGGTCGTTCAAATTATGCAGAAATTTGCAACTTTGTATTTTTAGGACATTTCAGACATTTTTAAGACATTAGGGATTACCAGAATGTGATATATTCAAGTTGTGATGAAATGTACATTTTTTTTCATTTTAAGGGTGATTTTCACCATTTTTGGTAAAAAAAATGTATAAAAATTAATAGCAGGGTACACCAGAATTTGAAAGGTCTTTACGAATATGTTTTAAATTTCTCAGAAGTATATTTTTGAAATGTCACCCATTTATTTCAGGGTTTATTTAAAGATAGTACAAACAAACAAACCTTTTTGTTTATGAAGGACTTTGTTGGACAAGGAAATAGGTTTTACCCTGCCAAGGACCCACTTTCCCCATTTCAGCATGTTGTGCCTTACTGTGACACTTTGACAACTTGACATGTGTTGACATGTGTTTACTTTAGTGTGGACAACTACTTACCATGTGCACCAGAGAAGCCTTGACTAACTTCTCTTTTCTTCAAAATTTACAATTGTCTATACAAGAGGAAATGTCTTTAAGAAACCATCTTACAAAAATGGAGTATGCATTTCATACATATACATCTTTTTAACACAATAAGTATGCCAAATGTTGAGCTTTTTCAGATGATTTTTGTACGTTTTATGTTCATACTTTAAACAAGTATGAACATAAAACGCACTCCACAATATGGTGATTTTTATTGCATATGTTTTGATAGGAAGGTGTTAACACTGTTGTTTTTTTTTCCTCTGACAAACTTTACATACAAAGTTGCAATGTTTATTTGCCCATTTTAAAGTAAATTATTGTATTTTACTCTAGAAATATTTCGTGTATTTTTAGAATAAAATAATTTTACTGGATATCAATTGTCTGTAATGTTATTTCAAGGCTTGAACACCCCCTGAACGCCCAAAATTAAAGGTGTTCAACAAGCGCGCATCATGTGTTCTAGCCTTTAACACACATATCGTTGAACGGCGTCATTGCGTTCAAAAAGTGTTACAGCCCTTTGAACGCGTAAAAGCGTTCAGTTTTTTGAACATATTTCCTGTGCAACGTGTGTTCAGATATGGAACACCATGGTGTTCAATATACTGTCTGATGAACACGTAGCGTTCAAAATCTGCACACGTGGGTTCAAAAATTGAACGTTGGTTGAACACGTACTGTTAAATTTCTGAACGTCTAGAGGCGTTCAAAAAGTGTTACAAAAAGGCGTTTAATTGGTGTTCTATCCTTGAACATTTAACTTTACAGTGCAGGTTCTACCAAATTTCGGATACATTATTTATATTCAAAACTACCATTTATTAACTTTTACGATTACAACCTCACATTATTAAATACAAAAAGTTGAAAGTAATTACTTGCGCTCAGGTCAATTACTAATTTTAATTTCATTTCCACCACGAAACCCGATAGTAATTTTTAGGTTCTACAAAGGTCATCAACTGGTTAACTGAGTAGCGAGTCTTGAATGAACCGGGCCGTGGGAAATGTCGTCACACCTTCAAAATATAAACTATGTTATCGTCTGTTGACAAATAAATGACACATATCATGACAATTTTCAATATGTTGTTCTCACTCAGTTAATCGTTTCATTGTACGCTTCAGAGATCTGTATGTCTTGTATGATTGTCATAAAAATTCAATTTTATATGATGTGTACAAAATTTTTTGGACGCTAGACTTGCAGTTTTATGAAGAACAGTGAGTTCTTAAACTATCTTTCCATTGGAAGTTCAACTCGCATTTTTTACCAGTCCTGTTTACAGCCAATTTCTATTTATTACAAAAATTATCCAAATGAATATTGCTATGTCACATTTTTTGAGGTCATATATTATTTTCTAGGTAGAAAGAGACCTTCATGGCTCTACAAAGTTTCGGATACATTCTTTATATTTAAAACTACAATGAACAATCAAAATAAAACATGACTAAATACAAAAATAGTTGAAAATAATTATTTTCGCTCGGATCTGTTACTCATTTTACTTTTATTACAACCACAAAACTTTATAGTACTTTCTGGGTTATTCACAAGTCATCCACTGGTTAGCTGGTAGCCAGCTACTAGCTAGCTAAGAACGGCTATTAGTGGCTAAAAACGGATAATAGCTTTAATAGAGGAATAGATGGGCCTTCTAGGGAGTGCTCCCTGGTTAGCTGGTAGCAAGCTAAAAGCTAGCTAAGAACGGCTATAAGCGGCTAAAAACGGATAATAGTCGCGCCAGCGGCTTACTGACTATGCATGCGCTTATTCATAATATACTATGCGAATAACCGGAAGTGTACCCTTCTTTCGTGGGCGCCGCCATGTTTTTTTTTGAGTACTCGTAAATAAACAAATACGAAACAAATTACTATTATATAACATGCCTTTTATAAAATATACCTATTTTATTAGCCAGTAAATGTTATTATGCACCTTGTCGCTGATACAAAATATCGTTGATATAGATAAAGGGAGAAAACTGTCGTGCATATGAACGGGGGCATACGCAAAGAATGCTGGGATGGACTTATAGAAGAGCGCCCCCTGTGTCAATAATTAGATTCAAAAATTGCCAGTTTTTAGATGGAACGCTATAGTTTTCAGCTTGCAAGTGAAGGTGGGCAGTGCGGTTACCATTGCAATGATAATGATTGCATAATACGTCCCTTGTTTAACGGAATAGGCTGTTATCATTGTAAAAATTGCCAATTTTTGTCCAAAATTTTTACACGCTACAGAAAATCTATACCTGCCCTGCTGCAGGGTTTGACGTCGTGTACGTACGTGAACTGCTTTCATCAGAGGGAAACTGGGCATAGTTGTCATATAAACGTTTATGAAGTAACAATTACAGTTTATCATGAATCAATATAAATAACATTGCCAATCTTAACCCCTGGCGCGACACCAAGGGCTGAGCCCTATATAATATTAGTTTGAATAGCTGAATAGCTGGTCCTTCTTGGGACTCCTCACTGGTTAGCTGGTAGCTAGCTAAAAGCTAGGTAAGAACGGCTATTAGCGGCTAAAAATGAATAATAGCTTGATAACTGAATAGCCGGGCCTTCTAGTAAATGCTCACTGGTTAGCTGGTAGCTAGCTAATAGCTAGCTAAGAGCGGATATTAGCGGCATAAACGGATGATAGCTTAGATAGCTGAATAGCTAGGCCTTCTTGGGACTCCTCACTGGTTAGCTGGTAGCCAGCTAAGAGCGGCTTTTAGCGGCTAAAAACACTGCGTAGAAATTCTGAATAGCCTTGATAGCCAAATACAGCTACTGACAACCTATTCATATGGCTCATGTGGCTAATAGCCATCTAGCTATTTAGGGGGATATTCAGCAATCTGTTCTCACTTCCATATTCTGATCATACGCATTAAAAGCTTGATTTGAGCAATTTATGATGCTACCTTTTTTGTGCATGAAAAAATGCCTATCTGACCGTTCACAACAGACAAAATCTCAAATCGAAGAGACTATAAAACTTCGATCTAACAAGTGCGTCTCGCTTGTAGGTACGTCAATGGTTGAGCATCCATGGCACAATTAACAACGTGATTGTGACAACACTGAGCGATGACACGATCGTGTTAAAACTTTGCAATATTGTCGGTGTCATGCTTTAAATAATGAGAACACGTAAAATGCCTTCGCTCAAAAATCTATCGCGTGCCTACCAACCGGACATAGTTGACCATGGATGTACAAAAATAGACATCCATGGTCCAACAAAGCTGCACGAAAACCACCTTTTCAACAGCATATTTCCCGTTTTCACGAAGCTTTGAAATGTTGCTAGGTTGATCTTCGGTATTGTTTGGCACTAGTCGGTTACCTATGGGCTGTACACACTGTAAAGTTAAGTGTTCAAGGATAGCACACCAATTAAACGCCTTTTTGTAACACTTTTTGAACGCCTCTAGACGTTCAGAAATTTAATACTAAGTGTTCAACCAACGTTCAATTCATTAGGGGAAGGCTCCATTAACTTTGATGGTACCTGAAACCCGAGTTGCTGCCTGCCAACTCGGGTGACAAACAGAAGACTTTTAATCCCCAAGGTGTTAAT
>LD344476.1:0-21267 GCA_001465055.1 Ptychodera flava | reverse complement strand
TGTTTTTCTCCGTTCATAATTTCTTCATCATCATGATAGTTTGTCACTTTACTGGTAATGGATGAAAACCTCACGAAAGTGGAAAACAGAGTGAAGCAATTGCCAGTCTCAGTTAAAGTTTATGAAAAAACTTCCTGCTTGATCTACTTGCTGTACTGTACTTTTGAAATTACTACCCGTTGTAAAGATTATACCCGACTCTGTTCTTCAAGTTAAGAATGACAAATGTCGAACAAAGACATTGCTGCTTGTAAACAGCTTATTTGTTTATTGCTACAGAGGTTTGACAGCAATAAAACCTGCTTTGTTCACATCATATGAGTCTTCATCTCAGTCTATTAGAGGATATGATAGTACAGTCAGCTGGAGTGTGCTCTAGCTTTGTTTACCTGTTCACCCCAATTCCCAGTAAACTGGTCCACACTCACCATTGATAACTATGGGTTTTGGCCAAACCATGGTGGTGAAAGGATCAATTTAACAATCCGTCGATGACAAGTGTAGGTTAAAGTGTACACTTTAATTTAATTATTTGATTTCCACTTTTTGTGCAGATTGGAACAAATAACAGCAAATCTATATTCGGTCACCGTAACAGCTACATAATCGGGGAAATGTACTTCATCTTTAAAGAAACTGCACACAAAGTGCCTGGCAGGGTCTAATCTCACAATTCCACAATTTCAGTAATTATTGATGTAAATATTACAACTTCAATCTTCATCAATTTTCCTTCAATGCTTGAGTGGAACATAATACTTCTCGAGAAAATTCAGATCAGCATCCGACAAACAAATGACAGATTTGTTTCGATCAGAGACTCAGAGAGCTGATTGTTAGAAGCAGTGACAACAGAGTAGAGCAAATCAAAACAAACCCTGACCTTGGTGATTCCCTGTCAGCTATTCTGTATTTCATCAAATGTTTTTTCTTCATGTCTTTCCTCAATAATTGTAATACTATTAGCCATGTCCTCTGCCAGTACATTGTTATAATAGTACACTTTATCTTTTGCTTTCTTCACACATTACTATTTGGTTATCGCCAATATCAATTGTATAGTCACAGCCATCCGGGATATTGCCACATCACAAGGTTTGAACCTATTTTAAACACAACAAACTGCTTGCAATCCAAATTGTTGTATTCTTAATCACAAATGTATTACATTTAAAAATACAATAATTTCCCATGTCACAGTCGACCATGCCTAAAATATTGTGATACAGCTAGACTATCTGTAAAGTAAATGTGGAAGTCACAAGTTGATAGAAGAGACGCAATGTAAGTCTCTGTTGCTGGATATTTGAGTAGAAAAAATGCTTGTGGGACAGCTTTGGCTGACAGTGGTGTTGCCTAGACAGTTCCGAACATTAACGCTAAAAGAATGGGTTGCCATGTTTCCATGCTATGATATAAACAGGATAGCCAACAGAAAGTAGTGCATGTAGATTTGTGAGTGCAAGTACATCTTGGCTAGCATTCAATTCACAGACTGGGAAAGATTTGTCGTGATATGAATTGAGTATCTAAATACGAATGCATCGTGTATGGTGTAAGTTGTCAATGATTTCTTGAAACCGTCAAACAATACATTTGTAGCTTTTGTGTGGATCAATGTGGATTATATTTTTCAAGGGGCAATGATATACATATATTCATCGAGATCATTCATGATAATGGAGTTTCTATAGTAACATGGCAACAATGCCTGCAGTTTGTGGGTATTGAGTAGGAAATGAAAACAATCATCTCGCACCAACTTCAGAATATCTGTCTCAGTTCATGAGAAACCAAGATTTTCATTTCCATCTCAGCCTGTTGGTATGTAAGATTCTATTATGCTACCATATTTTGGTTCAAATAAGGCCTCTGTTCTGAAATAAAGGCCTCTTTTCTGAAATAAAGTTGGGCGGACATGATCAGAAGCTTGAGGTGTGGCTGGAGGCGCAGTACATATGTCAATGAAAACAAACTGGGACATTTAGTTTTGATATAAATGATTTTATTCTAATTCACAAAGACATTTGGTTCTTCTTGTTCAAACGACACTTGCGTTCATCGAAGAACTTGGAAGAGTTGAAATGCTCGTTCTGTTTTCTATTGATGAGTACAGCATTACAGATGTAGTACTTCAATTTACAGCCACCATCTGGGAAACCTCTGTAACACATTTATTGGTGGCTCTTCTGACTTTCAAGTTTTCAAAAAGTGTCACTGTGATTTTCATGGACATTTAAACGCTCATTGTTGAACAGAATTAAAGACTGCGTTTGGACGAGATTTCGATAACGTGTTTCCCCCTACTTTTCATGTCCTGAGCAATGTATTTTTTGATTGCTGGGTCAAAAGAATAAAATGCAATAACTAAATGGGAACCACACGTCAAAACAACATGGTGTCACTCCTACCGTACAGATTCATGTGATACATATAGATGGGTACTTCATCGCAACCAAACCCTTCTAAAGACATAGTACTGATCACAAGAAAAATCAGATCTGTATTGAAAAATATAAACCTAAGCTGTATGCGATGTAAAGTAACACACACACAAACATATATATATATATATATATATATATATATATATATATATATATATATATATATATATATATATATATATATATATATAAATTATTGAAGGTATGTGGTAATTTTAAGCACAAGACTATAAATATTAGTGTTCAATCCATTGATACAAATCATTTGATTCCACATAGGTCATGAGTGAGAAAAATTTGCTCTTCATGATAAAACAACTGTATAAAAACCAAATTGAATTAAATCCAAGCAATATATTTGACATTCAACAGGAAATCGTATTGCATTGCATGCTTCATGATCACGTTGAGGGCGCTGTGTAGCTGTCTGTAAGACGATTTCTAGTCTGCCATTGTGTAACTAGATAAAGTTACGATTTGCAACTTTGTTAACAGCTTTTCACAGAGTTTTCAGATATGTACATATTTATGCATGAAACCTGTACCATCCTTCGGTAATTTTTTTACCTCAAAGTTCAAATTACTTTTCCTATTTTATCTTTTATCTCTTTGGAAGTACGAAAACAATTTCCTAAAAATTGTATCAATCTTGTGGAATTTAAATCACATGTAAACATTAAACTGGCGATGTGAGTCAAAGAAATAATGTTTTCTGAGCATGAATGCAGTGAAGAATTATGATGAAAAATTATGACTTGCGGATGCTGACAGTAATTACCAATACGAGAACTGACCTTTGACCTGTCATAAAATAAGCAAGTACATACACTGATCTCAACATGCTAAACAACTATCATGACTGTTATATTCTAGTATATCAAATGGTAAAATCTATCCAAACAGATATCTCTGCCATCCTCTTTGCTAGGAATATTCGTCAATAATCTCTCTCATGAGTATGATATTAAAAAGATAACACAGATTGTGTTTAAAGTATTCTCTTGTAAATAAAGCATTTTGTTAAAAACCCAAGTTATTTCTAACCATGTCAAATGAACATTAAACCTGATATCTTTGAAGGAAAATATTTAAAATATTTGCATACAACTTTATCCTATGAACACAAGGTTCAGTTTAAGATATATGCTTTTAAGGTTCCAAGACAAGAAATTGACCATTTTAAACTAACAATTCTCTAGTGTTTAATGAGCTCAGAACCCCCCCTAAATTGTATATTTTCGGAAAGCCTAGATATAGGGGAACATTTTGGTTACCATAGTGTCACCATTGTTTACATAACTATCATGTGACAGGTAATTTGCATAACCTTTCAAAAAACGGTTTTCCCTATGTTTTGTTTCAATGCTTTGAGATATGTGGCTGAAATTCATGTGAGTGCAAGCTATCCTACAGGTCTTCAAAAGCGTGTCTCAGAATTTTTCTAAACCTTCTCAAACATTTTTTATGCCAGAAAAACTTCCAGAGCAGTGAATTTTACCATAGTTGATTTCTTTAAAATTGTGCTCCAAAAAAACTAAGCAAGATATAAAAAATCTGAGACACACTTTGAAAGAGCATTGTGACAGCTTGCATTCCAGCAAGTTTGAGTCAGATATTTTGAAGTATTGAGACAAAACATAGGGAAAACCGTCTTTTGAAAGGTTATGCAAATTATCTTGTCATGTGATAGTTATGTAAACAATGGTGACACTGTGGTTACCAAAATGTTCCCATATATGTAGGCTTTCAGAAAATGTATACTTTACGGGGGTTCTGAGTTAATTAACCGTTAGAGAATTGTTAGATTAAAAAGGTTACATTTCTTGTCTTGGAACCTTAAGTTCATATTTCATGAATAATTTGGAAATTGAAGTTCATATTTTTTTCTTCAAAAAAACTTTGACACAGTTGAAGACAATAGTTTTTTCTTCAAAAAAATTTGGCACTGTTACAAGCTTCAAGCCAAGAATTAATTGTTATGGCATTTTTATTGCCATAGTAACTGGTGATGGCCTTCACGGAATATGTTCGGAGTTAAAACAACATTTGTGTAATGTTTTAAGTTACGTAGGTGTCTGTATTTGCAGGGAAGTGAGGAATAAACGAAAACCCTACAGAATAATCACATGGCAATGTTGCACCACATTTCACAACTCTTTATATTCAAGTGATATACAACACACTGGTGAAACATAATTTACAAGTTTTCAGAAAAATTTTCATTTGAAATAGAAAACGACTTCTCATTTGCACTTTATGGCTAAATCTGAGTACTGATGCACTATGGGAACTTGAAGGTATCATTCTCTGGACCAAAGATTGTCAAAAACAAATATGTCAAAATAAAAAATTCTAACAATAGATGGCAATCAACTATGTAGTCCATCCAGTCAATGCCTTTTCTATTGCTGTGGCACACAACATTGGAGTGTCTGTGATTCAAAAAATGACGTGGCGTCTCTCATTACCATGGCATGCCTGGTATCCATAGTTAAGCAAGTCACACCAATGGGACCTGAATTGTCATTACTCAGCCTTGCAGACTCAGTGTCCAAATCTATCACTTTGAGAGGTAGAGTCTGTACCTGTTCCCTGGATTAGCACTCTTTATCAGTCATCTTTTTCCGCAATGACGTTACACATCACTGACATACAATCTCTGATGTGTTCCAGTCTCTTCTTGTTCAGCTGGTTGTCATAAAATGGAAAGAAGAAGAAAATCTGCAAGAAATGGAATAACACTTACAAATTCACATTGTGTCTTCAGATTTCAGGCAAGTTCCCAATCCAAGAGGAGTTTCATACGTAACTACATCCACAGAGAACTTATTGTTCAGCATCAGCATCTGCGAAATTATCTCACACTGGTGTAAAGATATTTTTCCCAAGGATTTCCCATACAGATATTTTAATGAGTATGATCCACTAGCAATTAACCTTTCTTTCATTACTTAAGGTAGATCGCGCCTTGGGGACAGATATTCAGACTCTCAAACTTTCACAATTCTTTTCTGATATACCACCTGTGGGGATTCATTTTAAAGCTCTTGGTATAAAGAAACTTTTCACCAGCTTAGTTTTTCTAAATTCCACAATTTTATTTTTCTTCATAGAGTGAACACAGGGATGGCGGCCATTTTGAATTTTAAATATCGATAAATCTTGAGTTATTTGTTTCTCTAGTACCAATATTTGCATGATGACTACCTATTTTTATTCTTGATTTTGAAAGTGAATGGTTCAAAGATTCCTTGAGGAAAGTTTGAGCAAAAGTTTCAGTCTTTCACTTTTGAGGCGCATAGTGCTATATAGTACCTTAAGACCACTATCTAAAAACCAAGCCTCTTCAATCCTATTCACTGTAAAGTACACAATCACCATTGCTAACAATGGGTTTGGGCCAAACCATTGTGGTGAAAGGGTTGATACAGCAAAGTCTGGCAAAAGAATCTATACTTACACAGTTGAAAAGGAAACACAGAGGAACCCAGGTAGGCAAAATTCCACTTGAGAAAGACAAGGCCTGATGAACCAAAATATAAAATGTGATAATATTTTCCTTATTAGGCTCTGTCAACAGTCAACAGTTGATAAAGTCTTCACAACATTGTATTTACCTCACCACACAGAAAATAGTACGTGCATAACAGTGGTGCAATATAACATTGATGGAATATCGAAATGCGTAGTTAATGTGAGAACATTGTGCCGGGGGTTTGGCATTTGTAATGATAAATTAATAAGTGATAGTCAATCTGAAAAATCCCACTTGAATGAATAAATTCCCTAAACACTGAAGTATGTTGAATATGAACTAGATTGA
Organism: Ptychodera flava; assembly: GCA_001465055.1. NCBI lineage: Eukaryota > Metazoa > Hemichordata > Enteropneusta > Ptychoderidae > Ptychodera > Ptychodera flava. The sequence goes on along the minus strand of LD344476.1, from coordinate 14,997 downwards.
ACTGACAATGGAAACATGTTGTGCATAATGATGCAATTGTATTGATGCAAGAGTTCTAGTCCAATGACTACATTAGTTTTCAATGATAATGATGGACATGCAGATTCAATTGACAGTACACTGAAATTTAACAAGAAAGAAACACATGCTTAAATAGATCACAAGCTACAGCTGATGGAGCATCATAAATGAAGGTGCATGTGGCGGCAAAATAGGGCCTTTTTGCACAGCCACAATGGGGCTGTTATAGCGGTCAGCACTGTGGCTAAAATTTGCTTCTCTGATATGCAGCCATTCTGACTTGCAAGTCAGTACGCTGTAGTAACCCAATCTTATTTTTTAACCATCATAAAGGTGTTTATAAATCCATCATTAAAGTCAACGGGATTAGACAAAAGAGCAGTTAAGGATTGGACTAGCATAGTAACCAGGGAACACATTTGATTTGACACATCAGTCTCACGATATACACATACATACCTCAGCTTCAGTGCCTTGCTCTCTGCCAGGCATGAATTCTATCTCAACAACATCCAACCACTCTGCTCTTGTAAAACTGTATATCTGACAGGTACATCTCTCTGTGTCGATCTGTTCAGGGATACGAAAGACACAACATTTGATCTTCTGAATCTCTGTCATTTCCATGGCATTTAAGATTCTTCCCACCTCAAATACATGACCTGTGAACTTTGACCTGCACAATTAATCCTTTCACCCCCTCTTCCTGTACATTGGTCCCTCCAGTGTAATAAAAAATTTGGGGGTGTACCAACTCTAGTGGTAAAAAGGTTGATGTAGACTCATGAGGTTTTCAAAATGCTGGTCCTCTATGATTTCTTTAAATAAACGTCGCAGCACAAACATGAATTTGTGTGCTTGTTACAGGTACTTTTATCAACAAATATGGTATATAATGGATGTCAATATAGGACTCAAGTATTATCATGCAGAAACAGCTTCATTTTGGTAAAAAATATGATAAAATTCTGATGTGGTGGGGATTTTCTCCAAACGCCCCCTTACATTGTAGCATGGTTTGATTGCAATTGTTATCTACTGCTACTCAAAGACTCTGAAATGACGTCTGTTGTGAGCAAATGTATTGCACTGTATTTTCCACAGATACATTAATGCACTGGTAAATACGAAACTTTCAACTCAACTGAAACTTTGTATTTGAGATCTGATTGTACCATGGCCCTACGTCACTGCTGTGACTTCAAATGAAACAATTTTCTGTCTTATTGACTTGTCTATCCAATCTGTAAATCAAAATTTTATACTGAGAAGGATGTCATACCTGTTTAATTCTGTATGTGTTGATTTTGTCTGTGACGTCAGCTTTGGAGATTGCCATCACAAGTTCATTTATGCAGACATCTGGTGTTGCATCCGGGCACTGCCATCTAAAGAAGTAAAGAAAGGAGTGATTTTTATATATTTTTGTTATTTGGTTTTTACAGACTTCTGGGGGAGTTCAATATCTAGCCCTCCTGTTTGAACTTTTACTATGTTTTGACTTTGAAATAAGGGTTAGAGTCATTTGCCAAGAAAGTCATTTATAGTCAGAGCTATTTTTTAGTGAAAGAATAAAATTGTAGGTAGGGCAGGATGTGAAAAGTTACGACTTTGAAAGGATGTTTTCCGAGTGAATCGTATTTGCAAAACAGTAGGAAAGACAAAATATGGATAATTTGTATCTATACTCTTGAAAATAAGGTAGCAGACAAATCTTTCAAATTTTACAAAGTTGCAGAAACAGAGAGATCACAAACATCACCAGACACTATCAAATGTCATTGGAAATCTTGGGCCATGAAAAAAATGTATGAATATTTCATGCTGTCAGATTGGGGGGAAAAATTCAGAAACTTAGATGTTACACAGTTGCAAGTTAGACATGCAATGTTAAAGTACTGTGATATTTTGTGAGGATTTATGAAAAAAGCTCACTATTTTATTGGCCAGAGTGATGAGCTCAGTTGCATTTATTATTGTACATTTATTATACCACTGGCTCACTGATGTTTACAATATAAGAGACAATTTAACTTTCAAAAGGAAGTATAAAACCCTTTTGTGATTGCAGTCAGATAATAATTTTTGGTTTTCATCATCAGTGGTAAAGGGGTTACAGATGTATGCGAGATCTACATGTAGACTACTTGCAGTATTGCAGTTGACAGCAAAATGTCATTTGGAGGTGGCTACTCAGGACTAATGACCTTTTAATGACTTTTGACCTTGCCCAGCTGAGGTTATTGCCAAGTCATGATCATTGGAAAGAAAACAGCATTTGAATATGGCAGCTGTCATTCTCTCATGATGAAAGGGGAAAAAACAACGGAAAAAATTCTCAAACACATTCAGATATTTTTTGAATTTTATCATATCAAATAGTGTTGGCAGATGAATCTGTACTGTGAGATCACTGCATCAACAGATGTCACAGATGACAAGTGCACTGCACGTTCACCAAGATCAATTTGAGTGTCTGTAAATTTAAATTATTGCTATGACTACCATCAAGTTCTCTTCAATTGTTTTACAGAAAAATCAAATATTGATCCCGGTCACAAAATTAAAGAAAAAATATCTCAATGTCTTAGTAAAATAACTGAAAACTTTTCTGTAGTCGTAAAATAATTTTCAATGGAGATGCCATCACGACTGGTCATTATATTGGAGGCACACCTTATAAACTTCTGCCTTCAGGCTTTGGGTTAGCTGCAAAAATTGTAGCCTTGGTTGTTGGTGGGGATTGGGCTTCTGTCGTGCTGCTCGCTACAAGGCTACAATTATTGCAGCTAGCTTTTGATAAAACGGTGACGCCCATTTTTTACGTCGCTGATACGACCGAGGGAAAGTGCACATGAGTATGTAAGGCAATGCATGGAAGTGGCAACAAGGTGTAAGATAAGATATAGTGGATGCGATCAGTCCACAGCGCTACCACTTCCTCGTTTGTCTTGTTCACAGTTTCGAGGACGATCAGGGCAAGTGATAGGGCTACGGATCCCAGCTAGTCGGTTGTGGTGAAAAAAATGGCATTACCTTTCGCGGTGGCTATGCAGTTTGTTCAGACCTGGAATCCACATCGCTGGGCGAAGAAAGGCTTGAATTGGGGCCTGTAGCGCACTTAGAAAACAAACCATTATGTACAGTATTGTAGATTCACTGTCTTCTTATTTATGTGACCTTCCGATAGTTCATGTAGTTGGGAATCGCTCAGCTGACATCTGGCGTGTTGCACAACATACCCACCCCTTGAAATTGTGCAAACAGAAACAGAACACTACAATGCTATGTTTTGCGGGTTAACAATTAGTGTAAGGCTCTTCAGGAAACGAAAACACAATAACTCCGCAAAGCAAATGTGTAAATCAACTCCGACTGTCCCATACTCCGCGACACCATCACCTGGGAGCAATTTCCTCAGCTGAAGCAAGAGGGTACGAGCGAACTTCGTAAATGCTATACTTCGCCAAGTAAAACCTGTCAGAACAGCGCCGCCTTAAATGGTGTTCAACTTTTTTTTAGCTTTCGTTTATATAAGTTTGTCGATAGAGGGCGGTCAAGCGCCTGCTTGACGTCCTGTTGCGTTAGTTCCGATTGTTCAGGTGAAATAGTTGGGTAGACCTTCAGGACCTTTGACACAGGCGCTCCTTAGCTGGTTAGTCTGCTAAGTAGATCGATTTTTGGCTCGATTTATCGATCCCGTAGTCGATACGCCCGCCACTGCAACCTAAGGTAACCAGCTAAGGAGCGCCTGTGACCTTTGAGTATCGATACCTCCATTGGTGCTTGTTTGGTTTGAACTTTAATTTGAAGTAATTAGCTGAATATCATCCCAGTATCGTTTTCCCTTTTCTTCGTGTGATTTGTTTTCAAAGGTGCCAAATTATGATATTCTATCTGTTGAATATGCTTTGTATTGTACTTCGGTCATTATCTCAAACTGTAAACTTTTGTATTTGTAAGGCCGTTGCCAGAATTTCTCTGATTAAGTTTTCCAGTCAATCGTGGATCCTGGAGCCTGTCGCATCGCCAGGGTCAATTATTCAAACAAGTTCACTTTTTGAACACGACTTGATTGTCTGGGTACCTGTGAGCAAACTGTTTGACAAAAGTCAAAACTCTAGTTTCTGGTCCTCAAAATTTGCAATAGTAGAAAGATTTTCCAATTACTCACGATGATATTATGGAAGGCTTTTGGTATAGATATGAGGTTTGATATCTTGATAATTGATATTTCTAAACTGACAGTGGGTTGTCTTGTCCATACCGACATTTAATCTCTGAGAAAACCAAAAGACAACGTGGCCAGTCTTTGCTGTTTAAGTTCTATATCATGCCAAGAGGTACGCGTGAATATGTATGATATACATCAGAGAAATTGACGTCTTTCATATATGCAAGAATAAAGTACTTTCACACGTTCAAAAATATAAATATTAATATTTATGGGAAGCACAACTAAAATAAAACAACGTTGAATGATGACGTTGAGAAACCATTCAATCTAAGGAAACAGTTGGATCTAGAGATTAAATCAGAATGCAACTAGTGGTGATGACACATATATAGGCACAGACGTGTTTGACACCTGCATGAGAAAATCCTTGACCGTGGAGAATAGATGCTTTATTTGACGAGACATGCATTACGATGATGATAACTTAAACATTTAAATCACGGCAACCTAAAAAACGAACACGAAAGTAAAGATGTGTCGCAAGAAAATTGTTGTTTATGCATGTTTTACGAAAACAGCACACTGTAAAACCTATAGGAAGAGATATATCTCTTAATTTCAATCCTACTGTGTTGGCGCAAGTTTTGGTATAATTTTACTCATGACATTGAAAACCATGGATAATCATGAAATTTTAAAAATCACACTTTTTCTTGAAACTTGCCACAATATATTCAACTTTGAACAAAATTGTGACCTGCGAAAGGACGTGTCATTCTTTTAAAGCTTGGTATACCGAAACCGTCATCCAATTCCACGATCGGAGACATGGAGGTATATCTTGTTTACGAAACCCCAAGATGTATTTTACCGTGGTTGAAGTTGTTGACGTATTTTAAAATTTTACCGAAATTATTGTCATTTACATGACGTCATTCGGACAATGAATACCCTGTATCACATCACCAAAACCTCGTATAAAAATAACAAAAAAGCCATATATTGAATGTCTCTGTGAAATCTTGATCGAGCTAAAACTTAAACTCCGACATCTTCTGTCATCTGCCCAACAAAGATTTAAGAATTATGATTTTTTTTATTTATTACTATTCTCAGTTACTCTTTTATGTTATCTACATTTACTCTAAAGAATTACTGACTCCTCAGTAATAATTTTTTGATTTGGCAAATTCTGCTCATGGTACTTTTATTACCACTTGAGGTATTGGTAACCGATATGAACCAAAAACTTTGTGTAGTCACGAAAGCTTTTTTTACATAAAGTAAAAACAACAAAGTCGGGAAAACACAAACACACACAAATTACCCCACCTATTTTTTCAAGAAAAATTTACGCCATGTGTCCTCCGACCTCCCCTCGAAGTACAGCACATGCTTTAAAAATTATTTACGTATTTCAGAGACATACAGTAGGTGACGTGCTATTAATTAATAGGTATGGCTGTATGATAATTAAAATCCGATGTAATTATGGGTTGGTATTTTACGCTATCGTGAAGGTCTTTTTATTCTGCGGCAGTGAGGAGAGGACCGCAAACGATAGCGTAAACGACTGATCCATAACTACTTCGGATTTTAATCATATTGGGTCGTATGACAGCTCACTCGTATTGTGTAAGTGTAGGATGGAACAATAGGGAACCCAGATATCTGGTTATTGTTGTTATTGTTGTATTGTTGTTTATGTTTATTAGTTGTGTTGTTGTTGCTGGTGTTGTTGACAATAAAATTCAACGGAGATAACTGTTGTGTTGTGGTTGTTTCATACGTCATGTAGATGTCATAAGAAACGATACAAGGACACAATCATTCTTTGACCCCATGTAACTCTATACAAACATACACTCTCTTCATAGGTTTACAGTTTAAGTGCCATTATTCTTCGGTGGGGCAAGTTGGTAATTACCTACCAATTTAGCTAGGGATATTGCAATATACCAAGGGAACTTCCTAAGCCAAACTCTGTTTTCCTATCTGGAGCGGCAAGATGAGATCTAAACAAACACAGCGGGTAATGAGATTTTACAGCCACCAATGGTGATCTGATAACTGGGATGAACCATTTTCATGTAGGCTCGTTAAAAGGGGACTGGATTGGGGAATGAAAACTACAAGGAATACAACATGATCCTAAGAGATCATATCGTGCCTTGTCTTCTGTTTGATATATATTGCACATAACTAGGTTTGAAAAAGCTGCATGAAGTAACATCATTACAAAACATGGTATTTTGTACAAAAGTTTGAGATCACCCCATGTACATTAATCTTTCAAAAGCTGGTCTTTACTGTGTGGTTCACAGGAGTCTAATTCAAAAACAATCAGCGACTCAAAAAATTCAACTTTACAGTCTGTCTTGAAAGCTCCATCAAAATTCGAGACAAGATGACAAAATTGTACGAAGCTACATGAAGTTGAAACTATGATAACTATCGCTCAGAGAATAAATGCACCACAGACGGCACTTCAGCATGTCATCGCCCATCTCATTCTCAGTACCATTGCCCAAAACATCCTGGAAGGCCACAATCAAAAAGTTTGACATGACCTGCACAACTAGGTGCTTAATTTTTTGTGGGTGAAGAAACCTTTGATTGCAGCCGTTAAAATATTGACAAAATACTTTTTTCAGTAGAATACTTGTACTGTACCTAACCAGCCGGCAATCAGAACAGTGTTCAACATACTACACGATGAACTGAGCCACACATACAAAATCACTACCAAAGTTCGGTCTGACCAGCTAAATTACTGAAACATAAAGCGGACAGTGGAGTACATTATGGTTCATCCCGGTATCAGATCACCATTGGTGGCTGTAAAATTTGTTACCCGCTGTGTTTGTTTAGATTTCATCTTGCCGCTGCAGATAGGAAAACAGAGTTTGGCTTAGGAAGTTCCCTTGGTATATTGCAATATCCCTAGCTAAATTGGTAGGTAATTACCAACTTGCCCCACCGAAGAATAATGGCCTTGACTGTAAGTCCATATGAAGAGAGTGTATGTTGGCATAGAGTTACATCGGGTCAAAGAATGAGTGTCCTTGTAGCATTTCTTATGACATGTACATTACTCATGAAACAACCACAACACAACAGTTATCTTCGTTGAATTTTATTGGTCAACAACAACAACAACAACACAATTAATAAACATAAACAACAATGCAAACAACAACGACAACAACAACCAGATTTCTGGGTTCCCTATGATGGAACGTAACTTAAGGCTACCCCTTACTTACAACAATGGAATTTGGAAAGCCCGATTATTACAATATACTCTACAACATATCTGCAACTACACCAATATGACTGAAACAACATCAACTATAGTAGCAACAAACTAGTGTTGTTCGATGTCACTACTAAATACAACATAGACAACAATAATCACGACAACAACAACAACAACAACAACAACAACAACAACAACAACAACAACAACAATAACAACAACGACGACGACGACATCAACAACAACATCAAAATTACTAAGTTTCTCGTGGTTCAGAGGGCAAGGACCCTTACGCAAGGTCACCATATTTTTGCCGACACCTGTGATTCATATTTGTTTTATCTACAAACCACATTCGGCATGTGTTAATGCACGTTACAGTCTCCATGGTCCGTCTCCATGGCATATGGCCCAAGTAAGGACTAAAGTATGCCATTTTATATAATTAAATGAATTATACCGGAAGTTATTCAGATTTCAGGGCCAATCAGTCAGAATCGAGCATAAACCCCGTATTGAAACCTTAGACCTGTAGTCAGTAGTGTGCGACATTCATGCTGTCTCCATAGTATTCAGCCGGGTCAACAAATCAAGGATTGTCGTGAAGATAAATTTACAAAGAATGTCAATAGGTCACGACTATTTGTTCATATCTTTGTAAATTTGCTTAGGTTTATTTCCTATCAATCAGCTCATACAGAAGTTGACACGTCAGGTATTATTTAGAACTAACAGCACGTCAATGGTGTATTATCTGTGGTCAGCACCAATAAAACTCCAAATTTCTAAATCAGTGTAATTCTCCATACGTGTTAGCCATTTGCCTCTAGCTCATTATCCGTAGCCCTTAGCCCGAGACCATACAGGTATAGTAATGCCAACGTGCAAATTCCATTCCAACGTGCAAATTCCATCTAACACAACCCAACGTACACGCGTACTACTGTCACTGGGTGTGTCCTGAGCCCACCAACCCAATTCATTCCCAGTTCACTGCTGGCTTTCTTATGGGTTTTATCCGAAGTCAAATTAATTCCAGTGCGAATAAAATAGAAATTAGAATTCGTGAAAAGTGAGTAAACCCCAGCTAATTACTTTCTGTCAATCAAACGATGATTCATATGTTTTGACCGACAACGGCTCTGTTTTGGATACGTACAAAAATATGTCACCTGAGGATGCAGTGACTGTAATTTACATACTGAAAACGACAACATCCTGTTGTGTAACATTTATTTTAAAATTTATTTTATTTTATCCGAAAATTATACAATGATTCGTGATTTTTTATCCGAAAATTATACAATGATTTATATTTTCCGACCAATCCGAACAATTGTATTGTTCTTACTAACAAACACACATTCAACATCCAGTCTAATTATTTGACTGTTTTGCCGATTCACGGCATAAACACAGCATAATCCGTGACAAAAAAACCTACGACATAATACTCTAACATTGACATATAGGCCTACAAGCGATTCATCCGTTTTGACAAGCAACGGATCGTTCATATCAAGATGGTGTAGAGATCATGATCTCGGTTACTAACACCCGGTCAAGTCTGCTGCCTTTGAAGAATGACAAAGGGCGAAGCAGAGGAAAGAAAATGTCATGTCATGTCAACAACTGCAACAATAGATAAATAAAATCCTTCACATGTGGAAATGTCACCATCTTTCATGTGATTCACTGTCATGATATAAAATTTATAGATGACAATTGTTTGTCTCGCCGTCAGTTGCATGACGAACGTATCATATTGTATGTGCTGTGAATCGGAACGCTGTGGTCGCCTATTGTCATGTAACATCACAACTCAGCAAAATAGGACAGAAATACGAGTAATAAATTACTTATACTTAATTTTCCATCCATCCATCCATCCATCCGTCCATCCATCCATCCATCCATCCATCCATCCATCCATCCATCCATCCATCCATACATACATACATACATACATACATACACACACATATATACATACATACATACATACATACATACATACATACATACATACAAATACTGGTGGGGCGCTAGAGGAATTCAGGAGGATTTGGATTTGAAAGTTTTGCTTTGTGTATAAGGGTGGGGGACCTGGAAATATTTTGCTTCCCTGTTATTTTTACATTTTCAGAATATTTTGGTAGGTAATTCACTGAAAAATAAATAAAATTTTTATTTCCTCGAATGGTTTTAGTGTTAGTAATAAAAATTAAAAAACAATCTAGAACCATTTTGTCGCATTTCAGTGTATGAATGCGATTGAATTTTCATAAGAAAAACAAGCAGGCCTTGTAACGGGGCAGCAGCTTCAACTTTTGATAATTTTTTTTTCAATATTTCTACGCCATGCATCAAATACAGTTTCTCGCTGCCCTTCTACAGCATGCCGAAACACGCAATAATCAGTTTGTCAACAAAACCTGTATATATAAACACTATTGGTGATAATTGAATTAAGAGTCCAGCAGTGTTCCCTCTGAGGTTTCAAGAGGGTGCGCAACTTGAGATACGTCGGATTATTGTCTCACAGCTGGGTCCGTTCATGTACTGTATATGCTAATTTACTGAGGTACGTCACAACGTACAATGAACGTTGGTGGCAACTTCGCCACCAACGGGCGCTAAACCCGAAACGCGGAAGTAAAATCTACGCCGAGATCGCACATTTCACCCCGAGTTATCGTTTCCAAAACTACCGATCGAAATGACTGAGACTAAAGTTGCGCAAAACATGAAATTTCACTGCGAGAGCAGTCGGAGACACTGCGCAATTGGCGCGCAAATAAGCCTTAGCGGGAACACTGGAGTCCAGACTGAAAGTCATTTGTCAATGATACAAATGCACGGTACACATACACATGCAGTGTTGGAAAGCTGCAGAAATTGACACAGTTCAACATGCTGTAGGGGCTAACAAGAACGCAGTTGTATAAGCTGAACAAAAGTATTGTCAAAAATCATGAAAGAGTCCAACAAAGATGTGAATGATCAGTAGGTTTGTTAAACTTGATTTTTTTCAACGTTGTTTTGTGTATCAACATCATTTTTTGTAATTAATTATTTTTTTAATCATTTTGAAATGCTTTAAACTTATTCACACTGTCTTATGGTATACTGACATTACGATGAAATATATAAAATGCTACTGACAGCAATACAAGTGTACCTAACACATATGTAGATTTCCCATGTCACCAAGCTCTGATACGTGTTGGATCATCTAAGCAGATGTCCCTCACTTTCTGTGTTACACCCTGGCTAACAGAAACTGTACATATAATCGAGATAGCTAATACAGTACAGTCCCACTGACAGAGAGAAGCAAATCCACTCACACGCTGTAGGCAGATAGAGACTCACTGCAGCACAGGCACAGGCACAGGCACCCATCAGTATACACCGGAGCCCCCTCCTTACAATTCATGTCGTGTGGCCGATCGAACTCAAGAACGTATCGTCACTGGTTCAACCAACTATCGCAAGTTTTACATAATGGGAAAAACCACAACCGGGAGAAGTTCCGGGATATGGGGAAATTTATGAAGCGGTGCTAAATTCGGACCAAGGTCGGTTTCGTAGTAAAGTGCGTAAGTCTGAGGATCTACTCATGCATAAACATCTATACTTAAGATAGTTCGCGCCCCGAAAATGAAAAACTTAAACTTTTGCTCAGACTTTCCTAAAGCAATTTTTCAACCATTCTCTTTCAAAATCAAGAATAAAAATCGGGGTCACCGTGCAAACTTTGGCACTAGCGAAACAAATTACCCAATATTTACAGATATTTGAAATTCAAAATGACTGCCATCCCCGTGCTATTTCTTTTAACCCCTCACTCTTGTCTGTATAGAGTAATATGAAATTTTCGAATTGTACAAAACTAAGTCGGTGAAAATTTTCCATGAGCTTCAAAATGAGCCCTACAAGTGGTCGACCAAAAGAACATTGTAAAAGTTTGAGAGTTACGTTGGACTGCCATTTCGGAACACTGATATTAGTTGCTTAATGCAACCTCGCCTTGCTATGGTACTATCATTATTATAAAGGTTCATTTCTCGCTACTGATTTCTCTTTCGTTTATTTCACTATTTGTATTTACAATGTATACTTGGAAAATGTTTTCTCATTGCTATGGCTACCGTCAGCTTAAAAATACACATTGCATTTCGACGTCATGATGGATGGGTAGCATTTGTTTGAGTGTTTGTGATTTGTTTACATTTTTTTAAATATACGTATTGGTCGGGTATGATTTATGGCGATTAATATCCCGCCTACTTGACTCATATACCATCAGACGCGTCCAGACAACAGCAGACAACATTCGACAACTAAAGTGCGAACATCGACAGCAGGTCGAAAGCTTGGCTTTTTAATATATTGAACTTTGCGACCCGTGCCCGGTGTTAAGAATTCGAATTCGAAGACTGGAAATTCAGCTTCTACGTTGATTTCTGACCGACGGTAAGTATGCCCACCATGAACTCAAAAGAAGGTAGTCTATTCTTTTCAAATCTGTCTTGAAATTGTACGTTAGGGTGATAGGGTGGATGTGGTATGGATGCCAACTAATGTGTGTATGCCCTAAAAGAAAACAGTTTGATAGGTTTATACATTGATCAGAAGAGGCCCGTTCAAGTTTACTATATCATACCAGTATACTTCTTGGTCGTATCAGGGACAGCCACCAAAGCTGTTCGCACATAAAAAGTAGGCCTAATACTGATCAGCGGGCGTGACAATCGCGTTCTTTTGATTGCCGGGCAACTTTGGAAAAAGACCAGGGATTTTCAGGGATCATTTGAGAATTTGTAGCGGAAAGAGAGTGGTTGCGAGTATTTATAATGAGGAGTAGGTTCAGCGGAGATTGTTCAGATTTAGTACAAAGTGACTTTGAGTGTATGTTTTTATTAATGTAAAACACGTGGTTACCCTGGTTTCAGCAGTGTCTCACATTTGTCTGGCTGACTGTCACAGCCCCTTCTCGGGGTGGAAGGAAGAAGATTTACGTTTTATTCGACTGTCGTTTGTAAAAGAGTAACTGAAATTTACTCTTCTGGGAAGCACAAAGCGGATGAAGAGACGGATACACGCGGACTATTTCTCATTAATTGAACAAAACAAATATGATGTAGCCTTGACTGATAAGAAGCGAAGGAAACGCTGCATTTTGAAGGCCATCATGTTATTGATTATCATCATAACACCTCAGCCCATCACGATTTGGAGCCCATGATATAACCCAAAGAAAATTCACAAGGGAGACAGAAACAAAATGATAACTTTCAACTGATAAAAATGTATTTCTGGTAAATGTGGCTCTGGGAAATAGGTTGTGATTGGTCGGACGTTTCCTATTTTTATAGTGTCTGTAAATCGAAGAAATAAGGTTATATTTGTAAATGCGAAAAAAAGTTTAGGGTGGACGGGTTCGGACGGGTTAGTCGAGGTACGAGAAACGTATGGGCCTGCATTTGTTTTACTTTCGCCGAATGCTACATGCTTTCTTGTACTTTTCTAACTGCGATTTCGAGCCTGGAAATGGGTGAAATTTGCAATTTCATCTATCCCGTTTCTTTATCGTAATAATTCCGTCGTCATATACATAATGTATATTTACAGCACCTGTGGACTTTGGTAAGGGACGCACCAAAAAATTTCAGGGGCTTCATATATAGGAGTTTACCAAAATATGCATATCCCTATGTTATCCGAACACCGTTACTGTCGATTCCCCCATCTTGTGTTGGTATACCCTTCATTTCCTCAACGTCACTCGAATTGGTCATCTTAAGAGTGACTGGTTTTCGTGAGCCAATTCCATACTTCCGCTTAGCAACGGTATCCTTGGTGAAATCAATCGGAACGACTTGCGATTGGTAGTTTGAAAGACGCACACGCTGCTATTTGATACGACCAAAGTAACAAAAAGGTATACTTACAGCATGTTGCAACGCCCTCAACGCCCCCATAACGTTTATAAAGGATTTTACAAGGCTCGGGGCTACTTAACCCGCGACACTAGTATAGTCAAATCAAATATTATGTTGTGAGTTACCATGGAGGGGATTATGAAATAATAATTCATAGGTTGTACAAAAGTGGGGTTTGGTACCCTTGGAATGCGTTTTACCGTTTCCCTGACCGTGTAATCAACTGAAACATGTCGAACTTTCTTACCAATAGATTTATGTTTACTTATCTCCTTGGTAAACAGCTACACTAATTCACTTTATTGGCGCATTTCATATTTTTGCGTTGGAATCTTGTACTTCGGTGGTAAAAAATAAGACTTAATTCTTTGGCACAATGCATGATTGTTGAGTTGTCGGGTTTTTTTTGTTCCAGGAGACGGAAATATTTGTTTCTGAAATATAAACCGAACGAACAAGTATAGAATTGCCTTCACCCGGGCCACCGATCACAAATCTTTATTGATTTTACAGTTTGATGATCAACATATGAAATTGCTAAATAGCAAGAAAATGCTTGTCCATTATAACCTGTTGAAAATGCAAAAAATTGAAGATAAAGGTTGTCGTGTTTGGTTAAAGATTGTTTTAATGATGCATAGACTAAGTAAAATTTATAACTCTTTACTTTAAGGTAGAACACGCCTTGGGGACAGATATTCGATTCGGACTCAAATTTCTACAATTCTTTTCTCTTCTTCCATTTGTGGGGTCTCATTTCAAAGCTCTTGGAGAAAGAAAAACTTCAACTGTCTTAATTTTTCGTAAAATCCAAAATGTAATTTTCCCCCATGGAGTTAACACAGGGATGGCGGTCATTTTGAATAACAAATATCGCAAAATATTGGGTAATTTGTTTCGCCAAATTTTGCACGGTGACCCCCGATTTTTATTGTTGATTTCGTAGGAGGATGGTTGAAAGTTTCATTGAGGAAAGTTTGGGCAAAAGTTGAATCTTTCAATTTTGAGGCGCATACTACCTTAATAACAAAATTGGAAACTGTATTTGGATTATCGTGCGCCAAATACGCTCGATCTATATGCCGTTATACGTCATCAATACTATATTGTACGTGCGATACTCAGACAACCCGTTTATTTGGTTCTGAATAGTTTGTTTTTCAAAAACCAGCATGGCAGCGGATAAACTCCCAACAACCTATTTCAGCACTTTGTCTTGTTTAGGGAGGGGATGTTGCAGATGAATTTACTGCATTTTCGCACTTCCAAAGTTTCGTTTGGGGGAGGGGGCATCAAACGCGATGAGTTTTGTTCGTTCTTCGCGTGTTTGAATTGTCAATGCTCCCTGAATACGTAGTAAGTATCATGCATAGATGCAACCATACCCATGAGAAGTCGTAGAGCCAACTTGAACATAATACAAAATATGTATATTTGTCTGGGGATGACACTTCAGCCACTGTCGGGGTAAACATCCAATATGTCGAAATCGGATTTTAAATCTAATATTTGTTTCATTACAGGCACTGACAACATTTCATCATGTATGGCGGGGAGTACGACAACACGAAGGGCGACCTCAGCGGTCCTCC
>LD344475.1:361576-376734 GCA_001465055.1 Ptychodera flava | reverse complement strand
ATCGCATTTTGCGGGTTTTCTTGTGTACCTACCCACCTAACTTTAAAAGCCTATAACTTCTGAACGCCCCACTGCCCAGATGGCAAACAAACAGAATTTTACTTCTTACATGATAGGCTTTCAGAAAAACATTGTCTGCAAAATTCCCCAGAGGGGGGGAGGTTTCACCCTTACTGGCCCATGGTCTATCTAAGTTAGGCGCTTAATCTATCTCCCATGAACTTTTATCAACCACGGCATTCCCCTTCTTTACGTATTTTCCGGTACCCACTACCAGAAATTTTCTCCCCGCCAACTGTAAAAACAAAATTTTCTTCCCTGTCCAATGTCAAATTGACTTTTCACCCCCGTCCGCTGATTTTTTTTTACATTTGCCAATCCGCTGAAAAACTGCGCACGAATATTATTTTGCAGGAACAGCTTCGTTGGCTTCACCTTCATAGTTAAGTTTCAGATCGTGTCTGAGAAGATTTAATAGGAGATGCAAATGAGTCGATCATCACAGCAAGATAAAATGTTTCCTAAATCCCTCGAGGTTACCGATTTCACAAGATTTGTGCTCAAAACTGACCCAATCCACAAGTCTGTTCACCAACGCTTTCCAATGCCGCAGATATCCAAGAGCACTTCCGTAAGAGTGTTGACACTGTACCTTAAACAATTTTGAATTTATTTGTAATCGACTGTACTGTGCTTTCATATCGTCACAAATCACAGGCCTCTTCACTGCAACAGCTCCTCGCGTTACCGCTGGCTTAATTTTTGCCGAGGTTCGTCGAGCCCCTCCCAAACAACAACAACAACAGCAGCAGCAGCAGCAGCAACAACAACAACAACATCAGCAACAACAACAAACAAACAAAGCTCAGGCTTCAGAGAATGTGCTGTAATCATTGAATTTTCCGCAACAACGGCCGAAGTTCATCACAACTCCTGGAAACAGGGGGCAAGTACGGATGTGATCTACTTTTACACATGGCACATTATCGCAATCGTCATCTGTTGGCTGAAGTAAACATCACTCCACAATAGTGGAAACTCCTGTGAATCAAACATGGCTGTTACCGACTGTCTACGCCAATCATATTTCGACCATCATATTCAACCGTCACATTGAATTTCCCGGATTCATCGCTGTTTCGCGCTCATTATCCACATCATAAATCCATGATTACAGAACGCAAGGGAGAGAAGTACTGTTATGTTTTTATGAAGAGTTGCGTTATGCGAATTAATACAAAATGGCTTGTCAAATTGACAGAAAAAATGATATTACGTTTACTGAGCTTTGATTTTTTGTTAACCTTATCAACGATGAAACCTTACAAGGTCCTGAAATGATACATTTTCCCCTGTACTTCTAAAGAACCATAGCATGAAGAGGTGAGTGCGCAGACGCAAACTGGGTGACACAGGTTAAACTTGAAAGATATTTGGTGTTTCTTGCAGGAAAATGACATTTAAAGTTTTCTTTTAGAACCACTTAAAGACATTATTTCTTTCTCTTTCTAAAGCTCGCAATGACCTCTGACATAGAAGTACCCAAGTTTAAGTTTTAACCACCTTTTTTTCAAAGAGGAAGGTCCACCATATGGACTTTATCTTCGACTATGTTGTCTGCACTATCCACTTACATATTTTGCTGTTTCATTGCTTCAATTCGATCGGACAACAGACTAAATCTGAAGAGAGTACCGTGTCGGGTACACAGTTTCACTCTCACACCTCTTCGGTGGAACGCAATGTGGCCAATAGATGTCAGCGTTCTGCTGCCAGAACAATGCAAACCACACCGCTACGCCAGATCAAAAAGTTGGCGTACCATTGAAGCCTGTCTCGGCCAAACTGTTGAGTACCTACCAATGTAAAGGCAGTAGCTGCCAGCAAAGGAAGGATCGTGAGAAAGCTGTTCAACTCTAGTGTTAACACAGTTGTCAAAACACTATTGTATGATTATAAAGGAATTTCGATCGTGTCAGGTCGTTCTGTTGTCTCTTTCATTTTACATGTCAGAGCCTGGTACTCTTGGCAATGTTTGTCAAACAACAACAAACCAGAGTTTCTGTTCCAGTCCATCTCACTGTTGTCGAGAAAGACGAATCAGCGCAGCGTAATAAACTTTCTTCAAAGG
Source organism: Ptychodera flava (assembly GCA_001465055.1). Taxonomy (NCBI): domain Eukaryota; kingdom Metazoa; phylum Hemichordata; class Enteropneusta; family Ptychoderidae; genus Ptychodera; species Ptychodera flava. The sequence goes on along the minus strand of LD344475.1, from coordinate 374,603 downwards.
TCGTCATCAAAATAAATAATACGTGTCAAAACTACCTGACCACCAGTGACCATGAAGGGTACTCCTAAGAACGTTGACCCTTTGCATGTAGAAATAGACAGGGAATAGCTGATATATGAATCATCGCAATGGAATTAACCTGAAATTTGACATTTTGAACAGTCATGGTATATTCTGGAAAATATTACAATCGTACTGCTCTGAACTTTCACACTTTACTGAAATAAAGTTTGTGAAGGGGATTGTCTATGTGTAACATACTTGAAGTATTGCATCCGAGTTCTGCGTCAAGGGGACTGGTAGTCATCCACAAGTCGTAGTTACAGTTCTGTAGGCTCGGGGTTTTGCCTGGGTGTATGGGTTTGACGGCAAAATAGTCTGGTTTTGCTGTCCAACTCAAATATCCAGGCAAAACCTCGAGCTAAAGCACTAAAGCTACCAATAACTCCATGACTACAGTTACTTTACGTTGCCTTCGCCGGTTTCCACATCCGATCAAAGGGTCTAGATACTTGTAAAATTTGATCAGAATATATCAGTAATTAGCTGGCCAAACGTACGAAGAGATAACGTATGTCTACATATGACATTATTTCAGTCCAGTGAAACTGGCCAGGACGTTATTCCAACGCACGGTCTTTGGTGTAACGTATTCCTTTTGACGTTCTGAGGAGACTGGTACTTGTAGAAGGTGCCGGCCTTTATAAACTCTATACAACAATTGTGGCTAGAAATCGTATGTTATCAGCAGTTTCCGGGCCGTCAACATTTTGTTTCAGGGTTCTGGGAAGGTTTATCGCTCTCTGATCTACTGAATAAATCGTAAATAAAGTGAAATGTCTTTTTTCACGTTGTGCCTACTCCTATTAGAATCTGTCTTACACGGGACTGTCTGACAGGCAGAAAAATAGAGACACACAAAGGTAGAGTAGAGAAGGTAGGACAGATTGAGGGACGAGCTTCACAGACAAATACTATTCTAATCTCTTGATTCGAAATCGAGGATTTCCGCCATGTTTTAATTTCAAACATTTCACACGAGTCAAAAATTATGGCAAAAGTGATGGGAAATTCCACAGTTGTTTTAGCGTTTCTCAGCTATGCACCGCCTATATGGCTTCATGTATTGTTCAATACGGCATATTTCACATCAGTTCAGTGTGGCAGCAATCATCGCCATCAGTTCCAGCGGTCGTTGACCCTGGTGACTCATGGATGGAACTCTGGCCATCTATTTATCCGTACATGTACGACCGCAAAGTTGAATCACAACCGCCTGAAATGTATTCCTTAACACTTCACTTCACACCGACAGCCCCCGTGCTATACCATACGTATGCATTTGAATTTGCCATGCAATGCAACCAAATGTGGCCATCAACTGGCAGTTTTGTTCTGGTGTTTCATATCCACAGTCATTTTGTTCAGAATTCCTAGAAGAACAATTACTGATTTGAGAACAAACACATACAGTAGTATCCCATTTTGACACATTTTCTAATTTCCAAAACACACAATACTGAGGCACGTCTACAGGAATTTGATCTTTGAGTTAGATGCATTGGTTTTGTGACAAAATCAAATATGGCCACGAGGTTACCATTCATTTCGTTCCTATTTCTTTCTTGAGCAAGACCATTGCAGGAGATGTACGACTTCGATTCATCCAAACCTATATTATGGCACATACATGCACAACAAACTTTTGAAAAAACGAATCCAATATGCCCACAGGCAGCTATACCTCCAGCGATTTCATTTAAACTTGGAACATATTCTTTTTGAATATTTCACCTTTAGCTATGAAAGAGACTGCAGTTATTACACAGAGCAAAGCAAAATTTACAAAGCATGTCCCTTGCAGCTTTTAATGTTTCTAGAACATGCATTTCCATACACGTGTATTGATGGCATAGCTATAAATCTAGTAGTGTTTCATTTAATTGAACTTGACAGACAAGATGTGATCAAAACTGATACCATGATATAAATGATTAACATTCTACATCTGCTAATAGCAGGAAATTTAATGCAATTCGTCGCTGTGCCTCCACAGGCAGTGGAACAACCCAGTTCTGTCATCATATACCAATGTTTTAATTCAGAGTAAACCAAGGGGTCAACCATCACTTTACCTGACGAACTCTTGCTCTTTCCGACTCTTTCCTCCGGATCAGCTGCACAAACAACGAAGAAACAACCGTTCAAATTCCTGCAATTGACAGTACCAATCCTTGTGAACGACTGTGTGCGGACAGAATTGCAACTTTGAGGAATCTTCGAACTATTTTTGCGGTAAGGTGGGGATCTTAGTTCATTACAAGCCTTGAGTACATCCCTACACTTCGTGTACATGTGAATACATAGAGTTGATGGTGTGTCAAGTAACTGATATAGCAGCCACTAACGCAGCAAAGCTGAGTAAGAGTTGTCTCGGTGGTTAAGATATTCCGTGAAAGTATTCGTTATTCCTCACAACTGTCGACAAATTTTTCACAGCAAGTTCAATATCTCAAAATCGTGTCTGATCTGACCTATTTCCGATAGGACTACCCTGAGTTTTATTCATGATGTTAATGTTCTTGAGCGCACTATGTGTGTGATACGCATAGTATTTTTCAACATTGATTTCATCCGAAACCCACTTTCAAACAATACATTTGACAATTGTACACTCCCCCCCCAAAAACAAACAAACAAACAAACAAACACCAAAACAATGATCTGGCATTTGAGTGGTTTATGGTGATCCTGCAGGCGTCTGTAAAATCATGCAGTCTGATTCTAAAATATAAATTATTTACAATTTCTACTCATGCCGCCTATTGCTTGTATTTTCAAACTTCATCTAACCTATATATGTATCCCGATCAAACATTTCTACTACATTCTACTACACTAAGGCAAGATTTGACATCGTAAACAAATAAACAAACGGAAAAAAAACACTGTCGGCTTATTTCAATGTTTTGACAAGTGTAGACTGTTTTTCAAATACTTGTAAAAACAGAATTCACAGAAATATTACCAAAGGGTACATTAACTAACATGCTCATTGCTTTTCTTTTGACAAATTACACATATAGAGTGAATCACCGAGGAATAGAAAATATTACTGCAACTTTTTTTGTCATATCATGTTTCAGATGACAGGAGTAGCAATACATTTCGTTTTCTTCGTTGCCATGGTTTTCACGTTGTGTCACAGTTTTCATGGTTCCCCTCCTGACCATCTTGGCAGTGTAGTAGCGTCTGCTTTGGATACGGAGTTAGAGCCCAACGTGCAATTTAAGCGTGGTAGAGCACGGTCACCAAGCAACGACGTCAAGCAGATGCCCGGATGTCCCATCATGATACCAGGATGCCCATGCTGCTCTATTGCTTGTGTTTTCAACAGGTGCCTCCGGTATTCTGTGTGATCGATGATGACGTCATCGAAGTACCCCTTGTCGTTGTCGCGTAAAGCGGTCACCTCTCTGGCATTTATAAATGTGCCGATAAAATGTTTGTTTTTACTTCCAACCCGCCATCAGACCTGCACCTGACACCCCGATTTTATTCGTGGTTACAGAAAATGTTAAAGAGTACATAAACCAAAGCGCTTTCAGGATGTCTTTTTCATTGGACCATTTTCTATCAGTACCACTTTACAGTGTCGAATGATCATATTGGACAATTTCAAGTATATGTAACCTTTCTCTCTACAATAATTCTAACGTTCGACAACGGTATTAATGCAACTTTAGGGACACACTGACTGTGGTCTTCTTAGTTTAAAATCTGTTGTAATACTTATCGGAGCAGACAGATCTACGGTAGTCATAACGATTTAAAAAAGCCAGTAGTTGTATCATTTGATAATTTTTTTTCACAAATTTTGCTTTGTATGTCAATTGCAGTTTCCACTTCGACTCCCCAAAGCATCTTAAAAAACTACTATTTAGCTTGACAACCCAACTTCAGTAAATGTAAAATGCACTGTTTATATTCTAATTCTAGTCTGGACCAGGATTCGGTTGTCAACAATAACAATACAGTGTACACAATCATGTGCAGGCTGAGTTGACACGCTCAACACTGCGTATCTCAGCATGCTTTGGGGAGTAGAACAAGAAACAGTTAACTGTTGTTGACATTGAAAACAAATATCGTGGAAGAAATTCATCCAAAGTTACAGCTGCTGGTCTTTTAAACAGCATCTCAGCTATGTCAGGGGGTGAAGAGAAAGGGTTATACATTAAACGTTACGACAGACTGTCCATTTTTCATGGTATGGATGCGAATAAAGACTTCACCGCGGACATGGTGGAGTATGCTGGGTCATTGTAAAATTCAGAAAACACCGTTGAAATTGTAAAGCAACCGCACTGATTTCGGCCGAGTAATCGAAACAAAGTAAGAGCGGTCGTGGGCCAGAAATGTAACATTTTCCCCTGAAATCACAGAGCTATCACTGCTCACCACGTGCTTTGAACAGTCCCGACATCGTATACATAGGTTTTCTCGCGAGATTGACTCAAACACAAATATGAGCTGACTCATTTTGATATGGGAAATTTGGAGGGGCCTACTATCTATTCAAAACCCACATACATATTGCCTTTCTTGTTTCTTTTATTGTTTCTGATTAAAACCAGACAGTAATTTCCGATCGATACACTCTGAGTGCCCTGTGATATTGAAAATCGAATTGTATTTTGTTCTTCACGTCACGCTATAGACACGAAGCACTCAGCGTAAAATGCATGACAGGCAGTGCACTGACTTTGATAAACTGCAGAAACTAATGTTGTCACATGATAGCCAGTTCAGAATCATGCCTTCCATAAATTTAATATTGCAATTACTTCGAAAGGGATTGGCGCAGAGTTTTTCCCCGGAATACTGTATAAAAATGTTGAAAACGCTTATTTCTAAGGTGTGTATGATATTGGTTACTTATTGCGGATGGTGAGTTGAAAGGACGCCATCTCGCGACCAAGTGTTCCAGTGAAATCCGGGTTAAGTTCATTTGAGGTGCTTCCAATGTCAGATCAGTTAGTTTAAATGACCGGCAAACGCGAAAACGTTGAATTTCAAATAAAATATGCATGCTTTATCTTTATATTGATTGATATATTTGATAACTACTCGATTCCTATTTGCTTGTTCTGCAACCCCGCCCCACAATGTAATGGGCCATTATCCCTAAATACCTGATGTTGGCTGTCTAGTTTCGGTGGGGTTTGATGCACGTGTATTGAGACAGCACCCCTGTCACCACACATGACAACTGGACAAGTCTTGATTTTTCTGATGACAAATTGTGTCTTCATAAGATGATGATCAGCGCCGAGTCCCGACCGAGTCCCTGCACCGGTGTGGTGCTCTTTATTTAAGGTGGAGCTGCACGTTTCCAACACAGTTTTTTTCAAAGGTGTATTTCTCATCTAAGACGACAAGGAAACCCCCTCATACTATATATTTTAAAAAAGCAGAGACTCTAAAATTTAGTGTGGTAGCAAAGGATTAAGGAATTTATATTTGAGGTAAGAAATCTCAATTTTGGTATTAATGATAAAAGATAATTTAAGTCAAAAACTTGACACTATTTTCTGAAATGTAATATATCACTTGAAACAAGAGTATATGTAGAACAAAATGACGATTTTATTTTGCATTGTCTATCCTCATTCTAAAATGGCTTAGGTTGAAAGATTGATCATATATTACTCAAAAAGTGATTAAAAACATGATTAGCAAAATTAAAGCGCCTCTTATTCAAAATGTAACAACTTTATAGCCAAACAAAATAGTCATTTTGTTATATAGCATTTAACAAACATAATTTGAAAATTTCAGAAAAATTGTCAGGAGTTAAATTCTTTGGAAATCTTGAAATTGGGAGAAAAGAGAAGCCACGATATCAGGTAATTTACATACATTTTAACGCTTCCTTATCACGCAACTAACGAATACTTAACAAGCTAAAAGGTGATATGAACCTAACCAATATTTTAATCTTTGGTTTACGAATTAATTGAGATTGAATGAATGTTTACAAAAAAGTGAATTTTGAGCAAAAACACAGTGTGTGTTTGGTGCAACGCCCTCTTAAATCATATCTCCCAGCCTTGTGCAAACTCTTGCAAGTGCATTAATGACCTTCTTCAAAATCAAAAGGCAGCAGCGACCACCTCTCTCAATCAATCCCTCCGAGTCTCATAGGACGAAGCCTTGCGAGATTGCAGTAAACTTATTCTACAAGACAACGAAACAATTTAACTTTTGCAGTGAAGACATGATAATATAACAAGCGTAATGGAATATTGCATGAAAAAGGTACCATGGATCCGTAACATTTGGAAAAAATGCCACGCTTTCAATAACGGAATGGGCGTCTAGCCGACTTATGACGTTATAGCGTAGTCTGATATCAAAATAGGATCTTGTCCTCAATCCCAACCCTAGAAAGCAGGGAAGAATGTGACCGATTGATATTTCGAACGGACTTAGACCTACTTGATATTATTATTCGAGTCCCCCTGGCTATTTACTAGATGAACCGTTGCTCCAACCTACTCCGTCACAAATTTTGGCGCAAAATAAATTTCGATACCATCTAAACAACAGGCCCAAGGTCGGCTCTATATCGACAAATGTGGCATCATACACAAATCCAAAGTGACTATCGAACTTTGGCAAATAATGTGTTTGGGAAATTCTCATAATTTCTAAGCTATGGTTCAAAAGTCTGAGAAAACTTTTAAGCAGATTCTGTGCAGGAAATCTAAAGATCAAAATATGTGGTTCATGTGTAGTATAGAGGGCGCTGTTCGTGACCAAAGAACGTGGCGGATACGCTTGGATAGCTGGATTTTTACTATAGCAGTGTTTGGAATTTTTCAATAACAATTAGAGATGAATACTTAATTTAATTCAATATCTTCGATTGTCCAATTCAAATTTAATCTTTACATATAGAATAAATCCTTTTGTTTACAGTTAAAAGTTTTTTTCCGTCTACCAAAGTTTGTGCTACAGTGATTTTAATTTAGTATAACTTCTCGTAACAAAGGTCGTGCTGCACAAAATCCTTGTCTTATAGATAAAGTACTTTCTAGTTGTCTACACGTTAAAATGTTTGCTAAGGCTGCATTCACACTCACCTCTGAGGGGGTATTTGACAGGCCCGGAGGTTTTAAAGTATAAAGGGTATGATGGGGGTGTTTGAAGGATTTGGGGGTTAAAAACGAAACTGTCTATGGTTCATATGGAATATGTGTTGGGCTGTTTCTTACGTTAAAAGTAACAAAAATAGATTGTGTGAAAAAAATACACATTCTCTACTGTATATTTATTGTTCAGAACACATACACAAACATACAGGTACTTTCTCACTCCCATAGGCATCAGCCAAGATCACATGGAAGTGATCCTGCCTCTTTGTTCAACGTGGCAAAAGAAATATATAATTCTTTTATAGAGCAGTACAAAGATGACAGTGAGCCGCTTGTTCCAAGGCACAATATTTATTATTTATGAAACAGTCCATCTACAACTTTTGCAGCATTCTCTAGCAGAGACACTGCAAACTTTTGAGCTTGTAAGAATAAATGGTAGCTGTTAATAACAGTTCCCAACCCGACTTGCAAGGCCCTCTTTCTATACATTGGCACTGCAACAGTGGAAGTCACACCGGGTCACTTTCCATAACACAGATTCGACAAATGGAACAGTATGCACGCTCTGACCAGCCTTTCAGTAACACTGGCTAAGATTTATGGGCGAGAATGGGCCATTTATGTGACCAAAGAGTGACCCTACGCCATTATAGCTGTACCTTTCGGCTAATTTTTGTTGTTTGTTTTTGTATCCACTGCAATTTCTTGTTCTACTCCCTCAAGAATGATGAAAAGTCCAGTTTTTAGCTTATCAACACAGCAATATGTGTACAGTCAGTTCACCAAAGATGATTTTACATATGTGCTAGCTTTGTGATCGCTTATTCCGGATAAGCCATTTTCGCCATTTATAGCTCGCGCGATATTTTACAAAAGACTGGCAAAATAGTGCCGGGAGTTCCATTTTAGGGCTTCATCAACTCCATGTACTTTGAATCATGGGGAAAAAAAGGCCAAGCTTGGCGCTTTCATCACGTGGTATGGCAGGGACCATCATAACGATGGGCACTTTTCCTTTGGCGTTTACTTGTGTGTGTTTTTTGTACTTGCTGACACTGCTTTTGTCTGCAGTTTTTGCTTTTGCTTTTTAAACCGTTTCAAAGGTAATTAAATAAATAAAATAAATACAATCTTCCAATGGGTATGACATTATTCACTCACCCACGTTCACGACAAGCTATACGTATTTGTGGGTGTCATTTCAAAATCAAAGTGGCAGTGATTACAGACTGAGCGATCTGTGACACTTCGATACTGGCCACTCGGTAGATGACGCGTAAGTTGACATCGTGTGCCTGCCCTTCAATATACTGTAACTCCGTGACTGGCGAGTATGATACTCTGAGGGCGTTTGGTGCATTAAAATTTACATCATCTGTTACCTAACCACGCTACAATCACATTAATCTACCAATCATCAACCACAGAACGCATCAAAAACAATGGTCGTGGGCCACTTCAAGGTCGTCGCGGGGTTGATTTCTTTTATTATTGACTGATATTAATATCTGCACATTTAGAAAAATGTACCAGTGTGTTCACTATATATCAAAATTCAGCTTGGTATTACTATTCCCGTCCCTTAAAAAGTTCACCATCGCTTTTTTCCATATTTAGACTTTTTTTTTCAAAAATAGCGATGTCTCCTCTGCTAAAGCCATACAACACATTGTCACTTAAATGAAATATGTATTGTAGCCATTTGGACCAACTCCATTTGTACTTTTTAACGTCAACTTCATGTCCCGGAATACAATCATTAACCCTTTAAACTGTTACACTTCTGAACAAATTCTCCCGATTGGGAGAATTCTTTATGTAAACAACTGTAATAGAGATACATGTATCGAAATACATGTTTCTGGGAGGTACTCCCGATCAGAAGATGTTCTCCCATTCAGAGAAATACGCTCTTTTGGTCCAGTGTGCCTTGCTCATTCTATACTTTGTCAATTTCACTTAAACCTTCTATTATCACCATAAATATATCGTAGGGCAGCCGTACTGGATCGTATCATCAAACAAATCGGCGTGGATATGGATATGACGTAGGTATTCTTCTTGTACCACGTCCGATAGAAATCGTTGCAAGCATCTCTAAGAAAGTTACATGAACGAATGCATGGACACGAAGAAATCTGTCCGCGGGGACTAACAAGCAAACTTGTTGTATGATTGTTAACAAAGCACACGAGTAGAATCAGTTGTTTTTTTATGCACATACTGACAACTTTTATTAATGATAACACTATAGCAAATAAAAGCAACATTGTAAACGCATTCAAGCTTACACATATTTCCACAAGATGCAAACTCAGAATATTCTATTCAAATCTATGCATTCAAATAATCCTCTTCATGAGCCATTCAAGTATAACTGGCACAAAATGTCATTTAATTATTGAAGTAGGCATTAACTTGCCATAGCATTAGTCATTTCAAGGACTACAGAGTGAATATACAAAATGTGTTGTGAGCTTTAACATTTACGAAGAAAAGAATCTGACACGTTAAAGGTAATATATTTTGCTATTCGTATGATGGATACAAAACGAGTTAATTTATTGTGTGTTCGAATTAGAATTTGATGAATTTCTCGATTGTGTTTGAACTGACATCCTAAGGTAGTTACTCACCAAGCAAAGGAATCAGCAATCAAGTAACTATTTGAATTACAACTAAATGATTTACTTTGTGACAAAAAGCTGTAGACTTACTTCTTGAGCAGTGTTAAGTACATGTAAGCTTAAGTGGAAACATTCAACTTGAGAGAACCGCAATGATTTAAACCTATGCTCTCGCCCGCCCTTACTCATTGGTCAAGAATATCTGCTGCACCACCAGTGGTATTACATGAAATGAAAACAAGACCAAATTCATTTTTCAAGCTATTTTTTCTCCGACTTAAGCAATTTCTTGAAGCATTTATTACACAGATATTTTTGGCCTTTACGTCGGTAGTACTGACCACATCTGAACACATAGGTCGTATGTCCCTCAATCTCTTCCGTTTTGATCACGTGAAAGGTCGGAGCAGGAGGAAGAAATCGGTCACAACCGTCACAAGCCGCGCCACATATTTCGGTCGGAACCTGTAAATATAATGTATGAGAAAATTCTCGGCAAATGATGATTCACAAAACACTTCCTCCGTAATGACGCAAAAAGATACGCTAATCAAGTATTGAAATATGGATTCTTAGATTGTCAGTTTTTCATCATGAAGACGACGGAGAATCACTGCATATCATAGCTGCCATTGTGGTAGCAGCAGCAACATACATGTTCCCTTACAGGTTCCCCAGTTAAAATAAAGACGCCTTTATGTAGACATATACCTTGAACGTGTCTCTTTCAGACCACCGAGGTCCTCCATTTTCAAATGCTGTTCATGCAAAACTTCGGTGAATTATGTGAATTATTCACATATTCTATATATTCTTGTCAAATTTGGTGTCAATTTTCCACATGGAACTAATAAAAACACCCACCATATCTTCTCATAACAGTGACACTCAAAGTAAGATTTAACTTTAAGTAGACACCGTGTGCCAAAAGGGATGCATTAGATATTGTATGATACGCAGCAAAAGCAGTCATGATTTTAAATTTGTACGTGATAAATTGCAACAGGTACAGGCGCAAATACACGTATGTATGTACATTTAAACACATGCACATCGCAGTCCCTCCGCATGGAAACATAGATGTATACATACAGACACATACATACATACCTAAGTAAAAACACGTGTATACAGACACATGTATATATGTATATATTACAGACAGACAGACAGGCATACAGACATACCACAGGGCATCGAAAAGCATAGTTGTTGTTATTGTACTGTTGTTATGATGTTTATTAGTTGTGTTGTTTTTGTTGACCAATTTAGTTCAACGAACATAACTATTGTTTTGTTGTTGTTTTAAACATAATATAGATGTCCTAAGAAACAATATACAAGGATGCTATTATTAGTTGACCCAATGCAACTCACTCGCAACGTATACACTCCACCACAGAGTAATATCATAGACAGAGTGGCAACAGCTATTGTTTAAGGCGTGAAGTGGTTACGTAAGCAATCTATGTTTGCCTCGCCTCACGAAGCTCTTGGCTCTCTTTTCCGAAGAGTGCCGACCATGCACCCTTCGGTAATTTTCGGATTTTCACCAATTGTTAAGCGAAAGTATGTTCGACAAAGCTTGTGTTGTTGTTGTCGTGTGGTGCTGATCGGAATTGATGTGCTGGCGAAAACGCGAGTGCTTTGAGCTTCAGGAAAGTGGGTTTTACCGTTTTAAAAATTCCTCTCATATTTTTATGAATATATAATGAGTGTGTTTGAACCAAATTTGAAAGTCTTTTATCGATACTGTCTGGTTTTACTCAATGGTTTACGGTCAGTCACACCGTCTTTTACGCGTGCGACAAGAAAGGACATGTTTATGAAACTGCTGGCGTGTTATGTTTTGATTGGCGTGAGGCAGTGTTTCTGGCCTGAGAGCTCACAAAGTAACTATGGTTGCTACGCGACTGGCAGTACGATGCCATCTCGTCTTATGTTTCGCATAATCTCGTGTAATATTATCAACCACAAACCAAGCCTCCAAAAAGTTTAACACCTTTGAAGCTCATTTTAATATGAAAAGCCAATAGTCTACCGAGACGACCATGGAACAAAAGGCATGCAAGTGTTGCCACTCTGTCTATGATATTACTCTGTGACTCCACCTACACTCAACCAAATTAGCTAGTGATAAGCCAGGATAATCACACGCACTAGGAAATTCACACCAATCACTCCAGTTCTGGCCCGTCTCCATTGGTTACCAGTTCGTCTCAGGATTGACTACAAGATTTTGTTGTTAACGTTCAAAGCTATCCACAACCAAACGCCTGCATACATCAGTGATCTACTCCAGCCTTATATTCCCACACGCACACTGCGCTCCTCTGCCAAGAAACTTTTAACTTGCACAACCTACAAAAACATAACCTATGGTGGCCGTGCCTTCTCTCACGCTGGCCCTAAACTATGGAATGCACTACCACTTGACATCAGAGAATCTACAAACCTAGAAACTTTCAAAAGAAAGCTGAAAACTCACATGTTCACCAGAGCATACAGTGGCTTAACCATTGAGCGTCACAGAGCAAAACTTCTGTTTTGGATTTTGGCGCTATATAAACTCTTGCTGATTGATTGATAGTCACGTGGTCTGTAAAGGAAGCCGTGGCCAGCTATGACGTAATAGTTATTATCACGTGATTGGCTGATTTCAAAAGCCATAACGTTGGTACCGCACCAGCGCCCGGGAGATTCAAACTGAATAAAACGTGTCCAAGTACGACCTTAAAATCGCGATTTTTCCATTGACTTTCGAGATGTGAGGTAACGATAACCCCGGATTAGCTTTGTTATGACTGTTTCAGGTTTCATCATGCTGCTTTTCACTCGATCGCTCGTAAATACTAGCGTTCGGAAAGTTGGATGTGACGATGAGCTGGAATGCGGCTTAGGTCTATATGTTGCAAAAGAGTTGCATCGGGTCAACTAATCATATCGTCCTTGTAGTGTTTCCACATTACGTTTTAAACAACTACAACACAATAGTTATGTTCGTTGAATATTATTCGTCAACAACAAAAACAATAACAACAACAAGACTATTAAACATAAAAAACAATACAAACAACAACAAAACATCTTGGTCTCCTGTGATACATACATACGTACATACACCCACATAAATATACATACATACATACATACATACATACGTACATACATACATACATACATACATACATACATACATACATACATACATACATACATACATTGTACATACATACA
>LD344475.1:350618-361442 GCA_001465055.1 Ptychodera flava | reverse complement strand
TATATATATATATATATATATATATATATATATATATATATATATATATAGTGTGTGTGTGTGTGTGTGTGTGTGTGTGTGTGTCTCCATGGAGAGGGACTGATTTACGTGTGTGTACAGTAAATATGTGCGTTTGTATGAATGTATGTGCCTGTTGCAATCTAACGCGTACATATTTGAAATGGCTACGTTCATATGTTCATGAATATGTGTATATATCCATGCGTATTGTATTTCCATGTACAGTGCATGTGCATAGTATGTGCATACTCAACCCATTTTATTTTACTGTACACCTACAAAAACGTTTTTAAATGTGTATACTAATTATTTTACATTCAGTTCATCACACACACAAAAACGCACGCACACACTCTGACGGACCAACATAATGATGACACAGGGCACAATTTGAGGTGTCCAGACTGATATCATGCGTTTTTCTCTAACAACAAAATGTATGCGAGAAGAACGACTTCACTCAGTTATTACCTTGATTCCTTGTTTTTTCAAGTCTTCTATTGTTTTTGTCATGTCTGCTATGCCACTCAGCATTTGCCCAGCACCTCCCATGGCCCCCAATGCCTCGATCAAAAGCTCAGCTGTGATTGCCATGAGTAAAGAGTGTGTGATAAGTCCTGGAAACATTCAAATTAAAACGAATGTAATTCAATTAAGGTTATTCCTTAGGAATTCGATTCACTTATAATGGCCATTGTGGGCTGTTTGCAAAGTCCAGAGGGACATCTGATGTTGGAATCTGCAGGGGGGGGGGGTACCATGCTTGTTTTAAAACAGTAAAGAGGATTGGATCCCTTGTTTTCAAAAAATTTACACGCTGACAAACATCTTTTCGTGGTATGAAAATATTCCAGGAAATGAACGTGATTCTCCCTGTGTTTTTATGTGTTTTCATTATAACGCTTCAGTACACATTTTCCCTGTCTTGTCTTGGCAACTGTATAAAGGCTTGTCTATGTGAAATTTTGGTATTAATAAAGTCGGGCTGGAACTTGAAAAACCCTAACAAACTGAAGCTTAAACTTCTTCGCTTGGAATCCATCCCCAACTCTCAAGCATAGGTAATCGAGGATGTGGTAGGGCTACGGATCTGCAGGATCACGCCCTCTGCTCAACACGAAACCCGAAAACCTGTTTCATTAAGCCTACATGTCTTCATACATTTCGCTTTTCTCGGTATATGGGGCCTATTCTGGTTTCGCTGATACAAACTTGAGGCTGTTCTGCATAAATGAGAGTAAATTTTACCGTATTCATGAACGAACTTAACAAGGGAAGAGACCTGTACGCATGTACGAATGTTGTCATATTCTCGTTTATCTCATTTTCTTTGTGAACGCGGCAGCATATGCCATCGGAACTACGCTATTCTGAAAAGAGCATGTGTAAGAGAAAAATCAAGATAGGGGTCCTTCCACTCGAAATTTGTGGAGTGATTTTGGAGTGAAAATACGTTTCACTCTCATCGAGACATATCAGAAAACGATAGACGAAATGCTGTTCACTGCATGTCAGACCTAAGTAGAAAACTTTTAACTTACTTGCGTTTTTGTAGCTGAGTTTCAAGAGTAGGAAACGTCACTGGAGCTCTCTCTGTTCAGGAGAAGTGTTTAATCGTCTTGTGAAAATACTGTCTTATTGGTTAATAAGACCTTGGAGAAAATGAATTGACGTCACTTAATGCAGATTTATTAGAGAACAACATTTTACAAAGGGGAGGGCTGCATAGTTAACAGGGGATATTCTCTTTTCCAGGAGAGAAAAAGTTCATTGATTTATATGTTTAATTATTGGGATGAAGTGAGTTTGATATTCATCATTTCTTGCATGCTCTAGTTTCGATAATACCAAGGCCAGAAACAACGTTTCACCGCCTTTCGACAAAAGATATATGGCCTAAAGAGAAGGTTTTGACAAGTAAATATATATGTTAGAGAATGGTCTTTCAAGTTTCCCAAATCCTCCCTGCGAGTTGCATGGTTCTGACCAAATTGCAGCAACAAATCAGAGGGGAGCCTTAGAATAAACAAATGCGAAACAGCAGTCGGTTATTGGTCAACGAAGTGAAAAACAGATCAGCCATTGGGTGAGTCAGATAATTTAGTTGATAATGAAATGTTCCATGTAAAGTAAAGTTATTCTTTGAGTTACCCACGCGAAGTACGCTTTCTAACAAAAGTAAAAGAAACATTTTACTGAAGGTGTAATCATGCTCTCTTCTCTGCAGAAAATTAAACAGGGGGAAGGAGTAGACAGAACAAATCAAAGTAATATTTTCAGTAAGCTACCCTTTTACAACGAGAAAATATTCCACAACAGCGCAACATTCGACATCAAACATGCGATTGCCCACTTCTCATTGTTTGTGAATATGTAGTTTTTGACCGAACTTTGACAGTGACATTATGATATTTCATATGTTATATTTAGGAAAAAACCGAGGACTGCAAACCCAATGAGGTCAAAAATGTGTATCAATTAACCGTCCTGACAATTTCAGATGACACTAGACACGCATCTTGTATGTTCGTTTCCATAGGAAGAGAAAACAATCAGTCACAGGAAGCGATACTCAAGCATTTTTTTTCAAAGTTGCTTGAGTATCGCTTCATGTGGCTTTATTTTTTTCTAGATTTTTTTTCTTATAGATGGTCCCTCCTCAGTAAATCAGTAGAGTGACAAAAGGCGACTTATGACAACCCTCTCCATACGTCAAAGGAGTCAATGGACGGTGAAGCCGAGTGAGTCCAAAACACACTCATATATTAAAGAAGCACAAAAGTGTCACTGACACTCCTACACCTGAATCACATTAATAGCATTTGGTGTATTGCAGAGTGTTTGAAGAACGACTCAAGCGTCGCAAACCATCAATCTGAAGCCACCCACGCAAGGTACATTTTTAAAAATACGTGAATGAAATACAACATAAATTGTATGTCAGTTTGCGCCTACTGGAGTCGAACTGGAATCACTTGTTTAATTCTGTGCACAGTCGCACTTTTGACTTTTTTAAACTGATACTGACGATGTTCACTTATTTTCGATTTTATCTGTAGACGAACTTAGCCTCAGTTGTGCTTTTGGTGATCAGCTGTTTGATTGGATAGTTTTATTAAAACCCAGTATGATGAACACTTAACGACAAGCTCTATGCCATTACTGGTAGGTAGCGTTCAAACTAAAGTACTCGTCCAGTTTCTTTGTTTAACAATCGTGACCAAAAGGGTGACTATGAGAATGCAGCAACTGCAATAGCTTTTGGTCATTCTCTGCTTAAAGTGTTTATAGATGAAATAATCCATCAAATTCAACCCGAGGTTAAGCTTGCTCAAATCCATCAAACTACTATTCATTATACTTTTGATTTGGCATGCATATTTATAATTGTTTTGGTAACATGTATTATCAATGTTCACGATTCGAGCTTGTGGATTGACCATCTATGTCACTTTTCGTCCGCCAGTGTTTCAGGAATTTTAATAGACTTCTAACAAAATAGGTGGTCTGTCGGCTCGAAATTTCGGGTGACAGTCTTCTTGGATTAATTTTTGGACTTTGTGTTACATTTTGAAAAATATCTATATGGGAAGATCATATCCTACAAATGTTTGTGAATGCAAAGGGTGTATGTATGTATGTGTGTATGTATGTTTATATGTATGCATGTGGATGTGTGTGTATTTATGTCGCTCTTGGTGTCCCCTAATGAATGTAAAACTGCATACACAGCGCAAGCCTTTGTCACAGTTTTCAAAGTTGTTTGATTTATGTTGTATATTTGAAATCATACAAAGAGTCACGTACTTTTTACATAACAGGTATTTTATCAAAATGTTACTGCATTGTTAACATAAATGGATCAGAACTTATTTCCGATGAGTGAGCTCACACAGTATTTGGTTCCTTTTAATGTGTTAGTCACTAGACAAGATGGTTCAGGGCATGGTTCGGTCTCTCGGTGTCATGGTTTTTAGGCCTGCCAGGTATCATATGTGGGACATCAATCTACTTAGTTTGATCGGATCATAAATAATCTGTTATCTCTCACATTGTTTATTTCTTTCGCGTAAGTCTGTGTTTGTTCAACCAAATCTACTCAAGGAATTTGTGAAATACCTAAAAACAAGTCCTCAAGCCAAACACATGATTTTTTTTTTATATTCTAGACAGTGGAATTTGTAAGTGATTCCGCTGCCGTATATCTGTGGCGCGGCAGATGGTGACTTAAGACCAGCACTATTTGTCAAGCTGCGCCGACATATTGTACTCTAGGATTATCTCAATCTTACTCAATCTTACTAGCGATCCCGAAGATTCACTTGCTATCGATTATCTTACTGTACTCTGATAAAAATAGCTTTTGACAAACGATTCTTGTCGTGTTGCACAATGTCCCCGTGGTGGCACTTGCAACACAGGCTGAGTGCCTATACTTGTTCCGCAAAATTTCAAAACACTTTACCTTGGATTTTTCGACACAGAGACATCCTTACTTTGAGAACAATAATGCTGTAAAAGTGTATATAGCTCAATATTATCCATTTCTGGTGGTATTAGTAAGAAAGCATTCAGTTATTAAGGCCGGGGTTGGCCAGCAAAAGCCAGATCGGTTCACCTTAAATTTTAAAACTGCAAGGGGGGAGGGGAGGGGGGCTCTATGTATTTTTCAAAAAGCCGGAAAGGAGGGCCCCTTGATTTTCATAAGTATCCATCCTATCAAAAAGCACTTTCAGTGTTCAAAAATATTCTGGAAAATGAAAATGATTGTCTGCATGATTTCATTCTCTGAAGTCATTTAACTGGAAATCTGAATAAATGCAAAATATATTGGCCAATTGACCCCCTTCATGAATATGACCTTATATCCTGGCGTTTTTGTTGATATGAGGGAATTCCAAATGCAACATTTTCCTCTGAAAAATGCATGTATGTCAAAATGCACATTTCTTTTGAAGTGAGGCATGTTTGAGATGTGGGTGAATGTTACACAGTTTTCAATTAATCTGGTAGACTTGTATCAACAGAAATATTATACGTAGTCCAAGAAGGGACCACTGAAATTGCCATGTAGGTTTTAGTTCAATGCCCGTTGAGAAGTACACGCTTTGTACATTATATGTACAAAAACTGAACAAATACTAGATTCGTTCCAAGTCTAAGGGCAGATAAATATCAAAACAGAACAGCAGGCGGTCACGTTTGAAGTAGAGTGTCGCATAGATCATGAGCTGGACTTGATGGCCCTCACCAGCCAGTGACTGCTGCCGAGAAAAGCCAAGTTTCTGGGAGCCAGTCTAAACAAATAATTAATTAATTACAATCGTTCAATCAAAGAGAACAAAGGAGAACCAGATGTGAACTGAATGTGCTCACGTGGTTTACAACAGGTTCATTACACAGTTCTACACTTCAAAGAACAATCAGATATCTGTCAGATCATTATATGTAGAAGCAGGTTGTATCAACTTTTGCACAGTAGTCTCGGAGTTAGATCACTGATTACAAAACTGCATTTAATATGCAAATGAGTTGTTTATTAACTCCAAACTCCCCTAATTAATTTGACACCGCTCAGTGCTTCACGCAACGATTAGAAATTTATCAGATTAATACCTTTAGCAGGTTAAACCTAATTTGGTGCCATAATTTCAGAGTTATATCACTAATTACAAAGTCCATTAAATATGCAAATAAAACCTTAATCAACTTCACACTGCTAAATGCTTTACAACACAGTCAGATATTTGTCGGATCAGTATCTGTAACAGATTTCATCACATTTGGTGCAGTTATTCCGGAGTTATATGACTAATTGTAAAATTTCATAAAATATGCAAATGAGCTATTTATTAACTTGCCACTGCCAAATGCTTCTCAGTACAATAAGATATCTATCCGCTTAATATTTGTAGCAGGTATCATCAAATTTGGCGCAGGTATTTTGGAGTTATGTCACTAATTACAAAAGTTCATTAAATATGCAAATGAGCAGACAATTGACATGACACCAACAGAATCGTATGAAACAAGACCTTTACTCTTTTATTAAAAGACGTCGATACATTAAGGTCCAAAGCCTACATGGGTGTTGACCCTTATGTGTTTTACTGGACTTTTCTTCGTTCTGGAAACCTGCTGCAGCTCTTAAGCCTCATCAACTTGGCATGGGTATAAGATAACTAATGCACCTTACGTTGATTATAATGCCTGGCCGTCATATAGGGTTTTCCGAAAATCTTAAAATATCAAGGCTAATCAACTAGAAAATTTGACATGTGCTATGTAGGTCCCATGCCCTTTGGGGTTACATGACTTCGGTTACCGTACTGGGGTTTTACCAAATTATTCTTCTCCGGAAGAGACGCGCCATTTGAGCTGAAATTTTGCCCATCATTAGTTTTTGACTATTTTTAAGTTTGCAAAAGACTTTTCATTAGGTCAGCACACATGATTTTGAAACAATTGCTAAAAGCCTACAATATCCAAGATATACTATTCAAATTTCCTTCTCAACAACCAAAAGACGATTCGGGCTAAAACAATTGTCATCATTAATCCAATTACTTTCAAATTTATGCAAGTGCTTTCAAGTGATTGCGATTGGTTTTGCTGTTATACCAGAAACCAATATTTTGAAATCTTGTTCAACAGAGCCCGTAGGCCGTCTGAGCTCAAATTCACAATCAAGGAACCACTATCTTCTCCAATGTCCTTTATGGCCTTGGATGATCTTTGACCTGATCTCACATATCTCAGCAACTTTGATAATCAGCAGGTTACTCTTTTATTGATATTGACCATTATGATACCGAATATACTATGAATGATTCAGGATGGTCCTACTTTACCGTCCGTAGATTTTACACCATGATATGTAGCTTTGAATTTACAATTGACCCCATGTGCTAAGTTAAACTCAAAACAATAGAAGTTTAGTATAAATACTCTCTGTAAATTAAGAAGCCGTTCGAACACGAAATCCGGACCTTAACGTTATCAGCTACGTAGTTTTCAACTTATTCCCGGAAACAGGATGGAAACATTGGAGCCGGAATTTGTACAATGGCTATGGAAACCAGCGGTTCTCTCAACATGATTGGAACTTTATAAATTGGGATAATTTGATAGTGTAGTAATCTTGGATGCAAATGTAAGCTAATTATGCTTTCCCTCTTTTTGCAATAACCTGTTTTGTGGGTAATTTGTAATATTGCAACTTTCAGACGAGTCCGACGGCGGCGCTAAAACTCTATTCCGAATCTTTGTATCCGCGTCCCTGTCCGATGCACACATCTATGATGGTGATTCCAGTTTTTCAACCGAACCCTACGTCAAATGTTAGCAAACTCCGAGCTCAGTCCCGCACGTGAAGGCGAGCCGGCGGCCAGACGATGATGTCTTGCATAAACCATGTGCGCCACGGTGTAGTTCAATTACCCCGACAGTTGTCAGATATACTGTAGATAGTTGTGTCATGCAGTTCTTAAAGTGGGTCCAAACATTTACATAGAAAGATCTGTCCAAAAAAGTTTTGTTATAATAGATAGTCATTATATTGTCACGCAGGTTTTAACGCGGGTTCAAAAACTGACATTAAGTAATGTCCAAAAATTGTTTTATTCAAATGACTGATTCATCGCCTTTGTTATCGTCTGGACATCCTGTTTTCGTTCGGAAAGACTGTTACATCAATATCTTCCCTACGCACAGATCGACCTGCTGTGGCACGGTCGTGCTTCCAATGTTTAAGAAACATCTCGCCAAATATCCACTTACTAGGTGACGTTTGTGCACGAGCCACGTCTTGTATGTTAGTAGTCAAGAACGTGTGACAGTTAGTTATATTAGGCCTATATTGGTCAAATTTCGATGGAATAGAGGATGGAAAAACTTTGGCCGACTTATTATTTTTTATGCAGCAAGCGACAAGTCCCTCCCCCCCCCCCCCGCTATGTAGATACCAGTTTCACTGATGATTTTAGCAAAACTACCAAAATGCAATTTTCTCCATGTGTCAAAAAAGCAAATTTAATGAATATTTTCGAAAACTTCACGTACCTGTCGCAAAATATGTGTAATCATTTTAAATATCAGTTTTATACAAGTTTTTCTGTACCTTATTTGTCAAAAAAGCTGAAATATGAAATATTGATATTTTTAGGGAATCTGCTCATCAATATTAAAGACAGAGTGACGAGAAACAAACTGTTTTCCATGGTCATTTCATCAATATATGCAACAGTGTAATTTCACTCTTAAAACTTACAGTTAAACAGGCTTAATGCTGGCCAGTTGTAAAAATGTAATGAAGAAAACAATCATTGAAATAAATTGGAACAAGTGACAAACTGTCAGTTTAAGTCCTCTTTGATGAGATCTGGATTTTCTAAAAATGACAAAGTTGCTGTAGAGATAATGAAATAGATTTAGTAAATTCAGCGGTAAACTGGTTACAAAGGGATGATTTATCTGATTCTACGCCAAAAATACAGTGCATGATAGTAGTTTTTTAGCTTTATTTTACTTTTTTGAAAAATTGCTCAAAATCCTATTCTCCCAATTTCGTTCCAATCTTGTTATTTATAAATTTAGTCCATGGTCATTCTGTGAAATCAATCCAAGTCATTTTAAAGTTTATCTTTGTTAGTACAATATGTCGGCCAAAGTGAACTTTCATTATTCCAAGCATACCCTTTTCACGAAACGAGTACGTCTGTACTGTTCTATGACGTTTCTATTCCCATCAAAATAGGTAGAGCAAGTGTACTCGATGTGCTGTTCAACTGGTCAAATAAAAAGATGCTTAGAATGATATATTTCGTTCCAAGGTATTAGTCTACAACATCGGTGAAAATTAAGGAGATCTAAGTTGAGGTTGATAGTTTTGGTAAGTTACATCTGTGCAAAAGTGAAGATATGGGTTAACAGATTTGTTGGAATGTCTTCAGAGTTCTTCTGACACACTGGCAAGAAGACGCTACTTCTCAATCAGAGTCTCATTTAAGTACACAGAAATTGTATCAAGGCAACAAACGATAGATCAGAGTTTACCTAAATGAGTTTTAACAGAGGACGTGATACCTTATGGCCACTGAGATTAAACATCGAGTAGAGGTCAATCTGATGAGGTCGAACACTGAAAGTCGGTCAACTCTCAATGATCTCGTTCGTTACAAAGGAGTCAATGGACGGTGAAGCCGAGTGAGTCCAAAACACACTCATATATTAAACAAGCAACAAAAGTGTCACTGACACTATAATACCTGAATACCACTAATAGCCTTAGGGAAATTGCAGAATGTTAAAAAAATATACGACTCAAGCGTCGCAAACCATCGATTTGAAGCCACCCACGCAAAGCACTGCCATGGTAAAATAGCGACAATCCTCTGTTTTGTTAAACATTTCTCTGCTAGGAGATAACCCTTCGTTCTGTAAAAAATTGTCTCCGATCTTTTAAAAAGTTCTTTGCTAGGAGACAATTCTCGGTTCCGTTAAAAATGTCTCTGCTAGGTAGGAAACATGTTTCAGTTCTGTTAAAAACTCTGCTGGGAGACAATCCTCCGTTCTGTTAGCATTTCTCTGGTAGGAGACGTTCTCCGCTCTATTGTTTCCAATTTTGCTCCACTGTTTGCTGTGGCACAGGAGTACTGGAGTGCATTATTTACAAAAAATCAAAACTAGCAACAACTAGGACGACACTGTAGTAAGAAATGTGCTACCCTTCTCTGTAACTGTCTTCCTATACATCAAGAAAAACAACAATTCAAAACAAAAGCCTTCATCAAGTCTTTGTTGGGAAACTGGAGCTGTCTGTACTAAGGCTGAGAGTTGGCCGTTCTATTGGGTTGGCCAGGAAAGAAGACAAAAGACAACATAAACAATGAGCTGTCTTACTAACATAAACAAGTGACTACGTTTGCTGATAACAACCAAACCACGAACGGCCTTTCTCAAGGCCGACACATATTCAGAAAAGAGCACTACCGTCAAAAAATAGCGTCAATGACACTGTAGCTCCCATCCTGGACTATTTAGAGTTTGTTCTCTGGTAGATATTTGAACATGTGTGAAAGGGATTAAGTGAATGAAGTGAAAATACTTAAATGTAATGTACTGGAGACAGTGAAATATGTTTAATGTATTTATTCAGAATATAAAATGGAAAAAATACAGAATTTGAAATATCGAACACTGTGATACTATGGGGTGAGAACACCGCCAAAATTATCTTGAAATCTTTATTTAAACTTATCTCATCATTATTATTCCATTTATTTTGGTGATTTGGTGATAATTATGTAAATATTTTGCCATTATTATGCAATTATTTGATCATTATTTGGATATTATTTTGACATAATTACGAACCTATTTGGTAATTCGGTTGTTGTGACATTATTTGGCATTGATGTCTTGATTTAGAACTTATTTCACAATTATTATGCCATTATTTGGTGATTTGGTCATTTTTATGTCATTATTTTGTCTTTATTATTCGATTATTTGGTCATGATTACGACATTATCTTGATATTATCTTGACATTATTATGAATTTGTTTTGTTAATTAGCTTCTTTTGCTATTATTCGACATTGATGTCTTGATTTGGAACTTATTTCATCATTATTATTCCATTATTTGGTGATTTGGTCATGTTGTCAAAGGTCTCCCATCCTACTAAATAAAAAAAGACATAGCACTTGTGGTTACTTATTTATTGACATAAACATATATTTTAGGTAAAAGGTCATCGAGGTCACATGACATTTGGTCAAAAATTTCTCTCCTATAGTTATC
>LD344475.1:321355-333168 GCA_001465055.1 Ptychodera flava | reverse complement strand
AATTTGAGGTGACCCCCCCCCCCCTTGGATTTTGCCGGCCCACTCCCGGCCATAATAACTGAACGCTCCCTAAACTGAACACTTTCTTACGACAACAGCGGGTAATATGAATGCGCTGTGATTGGCTATCCTCTTCGGCTAGCACTGCTTCATTCCAATCAATGCTGTTGTGGTCGTGTCATGACGTTTCATGTTTGGAAGGTGGCACCTAAATACATGCATAGAAGATCGTTTTTGACGCAAAGAGGATAGCATGTATGAGTCCAGTGTATTGGAAGCCATTGATGCTGGTTTCTTGAATAAACTGTGGCTTTTGGGTCAGGGAAATCCGTCTCCGAACTCTGAAATACGTGCGTATCGCGGCCATTTCGATTCCCAACTTGTAAATGCATACCTGAGCGGCCTTCGCCGTGTATCCAACCGCAAGCGACTGTGGTCCCTGCATACGAACTTTTGAGCTAAACTCTGACTGCAGCCGCCACGTCATCGGTCTTTTGTGCATCTGCCACCCACCATGCCCATCGACACGATGGAATGAAAGAGCGAACTGCGAATACCACATCAACTGACTTGAGATTACAAATCGTCGGTTTCAGTCGTGTTGCTTTTGTACAACTATGATTATTAAGGTATGGTTCCACTCTTTTCCATATTCGTTTTCGATCCGTCGTCTTCGGTTGATTATCAGCCAAAGTCGTGGCCACCTCCGGCCCCTTGAAGGAAACTTGTACGTTGCGGCGCGCAAATCTTTGAAAGTTAATAGCAAAGAGGTTATTTATTCGACCAGTTTGTTGGCATATCCAAGCTACATGTATACTGCAATCCAAAGCTAATTATGGTGAATAAGAGAAAATTCTCTGAAGGACAGTATGTATGCGATTTTACGGATCTCAATGACACTCACAAAAATGCTTCTCTTGTCTATGGTATATGGGCAGGGGAGTGTCTCAGGGAGCATGGTTTTAAACTTTGTCGGCAACTTCGGATGTGCACTCTTGAACACGACATAATATTGACCTTTTATTTTAGAGACGGAGAACTCTTCTCGCTGTCTGCAGCATTTGGTTGACTTGTATCATAATCTACCTGACGAAGACGTCATCTGACGAATGGTTGGGTATACCGATGCCTTCAAGATTGAAATTCTCTTCATTGCGGACCAGTTTATCAGGGTAATGAAAATAAAATATAAAACAACTGTTTTTCGTCTTTCACTTGTCGGTATTCTTCACGATGTAATGGCGGGGTTTGCTTGATCTACGCTTTTCAACTCGGGTTGACTTTAAAAAGTCCCGGGAGAGAAGACAGTTTACAAGTTTAAGAGGCTGAAGATTTCAGGGTCAGCTGCTAGTCCAGTGCCTCTGTGAACCGATTCTTCATGAAGTCACGTGATGAGAGGTCGACATGTGTCGCTGTCAATCTCTATAAATAAGGCTGCGTACACAAATAACGGTAGGGGAGGGAGGAATCGCGATTGAAATTTTTCTCAGATCAATACCCTCAAAAATTTTAACCCCCCCCCCCCTCCCACAATTATCATATAGCAGCATACTTTAGGAATGCACACAAAGAAAAAATAAACATGTATTTGGCAGTTCTGCTCGCAAATGTTCAACACTGCCTGTTAGTAGCAGTTTGTAAAGTCATATTACCAAGGAAAATTCTTAAATTGATTCATTTTTAAACACATCAGTGGATTTTTTTGATTCATTAGTCAAAGCCGACTTGAGTTAATCCAACTAGATCTGACCAGGCCAAAGGCACTTCTGAAGAGCACACAAAATGACGATCATGAGAGATTTTGCAAATTGTGAATTCCTGGCTACATTAGATGCTACATGTAAGTTTTTGCAAAATCAACAATACTGGAAGCTTAAAATATTCCATCAGATAAACGTTTTCATCCCTGGAATTTTTGGTGTAATAATGGTAAATTTATTAAAATTAAATAATTCCATTTAGTCACATATTTGTTCATTTAAATTACTGTAGATTCTTTACTGTACAAAGTTTTATTTGTATTTTACGATGAGAATGTGAAAATTCAGAAAATCAAGTATGATGACCCCATCTTTTCTCTTTTATATTTGCTTATTCTCAAATGCCAGAATTCAAAAATCCCTGACAACTTTCAAGTGTCCCGGTCTTCCATGTGTTGCTTTCTGGTCTGATCTTATGTACAAGTATGTTTCGCTGCCATGATTGTCACATGACCCGAACTCTTCTTCACGTATTTCATAGTCAGAGCTATCTCTGTCACTGCCGGAATACAGTGATAGTGACACTGCCTGTAGGCAGATTATAGCTTTGATAATTTTGACAACAATTTTGTACAGTTTATACAACTGCATTCTTGTTCTTCTTTCCTACAGTGTGTTGAACTGTCCAATCAACACAGCCTGTGAATATCTGATCCCGCATTTGTATCATTGACAAATGACTTTCAGTCTGGAATCTAATTCAATTATCACCCAATATCCATATATGCGGGCTTTTGTCGACAAACTGAATATTGTGTGTTTTAGCATACTGTAGGGAGACAGCAAGACACTTGTTTAATTACTACTAACATTAGAACAATTGGATGACATGAAAATGTTATTAAATTTTCATTGGATTGCCCATGAAACCCTTGAATCGTAAAAAAGGGGAACCAAAACATTTTCAGGTTCCCCCCATAGGCAGAGCAAAACTTTCAAGTCCCTCTCTACGTAGCTATACCCGAAAATTTTCGATTCCCCCCTGAATTACCTTGGCAGACAGTATTTTACTTCAGAACGCTTTGTTTTATAGAGAAATGTTAACTTCCAAGATACTGTTTTTCACGCTCTTTATGCAGACATTTAAACTGGTCAGTCTGCCGCTGATTTCAAACATTGCTGTTTTGACAATTCGGCCGAAGTGGCCGGCTGCAAAACGCTTGCCTCATCCATTTTCTATCCAAGAAAATAAGAAACATTACACTAAGGGAGCCGTCATTATTTATGACCTGGGGGTCGGAGGAATCTGAGGGGGGTCACTCAAAAAATCGAAAGCTACAAGGGGGGTTGCTCGAAAGTGGAGAACAAGAAGGTGGGCTACTCATCATAATACAGGTGGTTTCAAGTATAAGCTTAAATCTCATTCAAATGAGAATGATCAGCTATTCGACGTGTCAAGCCTTATGTTAGAGGCTAGTACTGAGAACATTTTTCAGTATTTCCTGATTAAAGATTGATATACTTGCCTGATCATTCATGAGAAACGTCTGCTTTCTATATTCTACATGGTATAGGTTACCGATAGGGGAAAATGTGTAAAGCAAGCTAATTCTGATTCTATAAAGTTAAAACCAGTGGAATGCCATGACATCAAACCTATCTTTTATTGCAGGAAAAGAAAATTAATAATAAATATGAATAAATGTATGTCTGTCGCTGTTTTTTCGTTTTCAAAAAATGTAATCTTCATTGAAATCAGTGAACCGGAATATAAGTTTTGGAATACTGTTTCAGATTTCTTTTCCTTTGAATTTTTTATACAAAATAAATTAGAAAAATATACTCCCCAAGTGCCCCCAAATAACACCATTTTAATCTCTATTTTTCAAAAGCTCCAACAGCAGGAGGGGGGACACCCCCCTCCTGACCTCCCGCATTGCACTGTCGCTTGTGGTGCTTTTGCACCACATCTTCGCCCTCTTGTAAAAAAATACTACGGAGAACACTGTCATGTCATTAGAGCACTGGATACAGACCTCTACATCAGTCCCTGTCATAGCAATGGAACCTCTTTCCGACACGGACTTGTACCACATGTCCAGGGTTTAATCAGGGTCAATACAAGGCCTGTCGCAGCAGCAATCCATTTTACTGTATAGATATTTAACTTTCCCATTTTTTTTTTGGGTGGGGGTCTCTAAAAATTTCTGTAGCAGAGAGGGGGGTTACTCAAACATGTCATGGTTGGCAGGGGGGTTACTCGAAATTTTGGAGTTTCTAAAGCAATTCCACCCCCCTAGGCCGTAAATAATGACGGCTCCCTAAGCTAGGGGGTCCAAAGATATATACCTGAATATGACCTTTACATACTGACCAGGCCGTTGTTGACCTCTACAGAAACTTTACTGCGATGGAACTTGAAACTTGCTTTTAATTAGTTCTCGTTCCAAAGACCCATTAAATAGAAAGGTCGGGACACTAAACGCCATAAAACTGTGGATTCCGCTCATAGTTTCTTCTGGAGGCGTATCCATCACTACAAATGTCCTTGCACAGAATGACACAGATGTAGGCTTAAATCGCAATGTTTATTTTAATGGCGTCACATGTAACTCAAGCATGTAAATCAGCACATTGAAAGAAGTCAACAGTTTAAATTCAGCTTTCCATATGGCGCACATTTTGACGATTCCTGCATATTCATAATTTCTTTACCAAAACCATGCCCAATGACTGGTAAATCACGTGACGTGGACTGTGACAGCGAGGGTGAAGGCAATCCAACACAGTATTACAATTAATACATCGATAATCAGTGCGGGTCATTTCCCAAGTTGGCGACGCTATACCATAATATCATTTCCACGATTAGCCAATCACCAATTGGATTATGTCATCGATATGATTTCAGTCACTGCAGGTTCGCCAGCATTGTATGAATCACTGTCGGCAACTCTCGGCCGTCGTGTAGGCCGTAAAATCCAACACTTCGCACTTCTTCCTGAATTTCATAATGAACATGATCCTATGTTCTCAAAGAACACTTCGATAAACAATAAGACCGTCAAGAAAAGCAGCAACTAAGATATTTACGATTCATTTCTATTACACCTTTCCTGATTTCCTTCATCTCTCTCGCGTAGAAATTTTGATAGCTGCCATCTCCGATACAAGTGGGGTTTTCTGATTTGCGTAGGTACACGATTTATATTTCGCAGGACTTTATGTCAGAGTCGGGGAACCCAGCAATATATGAGGTTTGGTTGTCCGAGCCAGACTAAAAATGGTACGCGATTTTGAAAGTGTGTGTTGACATAGTAGCCACACAATCGTTCGAGATTAGGGACTGAACATAAATTATAGGGGGGGAGCTGGGCCGGTGTTTTCGAAAGACCACTGCATCAAAAATAGTGACCCTTCAAAAGTTCATTCACAAAAATTAATGACCCCCTTATTCGTGCATGAAAATAAGTGACCCTCCTATGTTACTGAATACCCCCCCCCCCCGAACAAACCCGCAATGTGTTCAAGACCTCCTTCTGACTTGCTATACTTTTGAAGTCCTCTCCCAAAAGGAAGGCAAAATGTGGCCGATATAACGCTTTGTCCAAAAAATATCAAATCATATGTGTGTGATAATTGATGTAAATGTACATTGCTTGAAGTGGCAGGTAAAAAGTGCATGCGTGTACAAAAATGTAATTTTTAGATTTCATCGATAATGTTGATTCACTATACATGGTAGTCGACCATAAGAAAACTATGAACGTGTATTTTCAAATATAAAACTAGCAATATCTGTTCATCTATAGATGTTTAATAACTGATATAAATATACTTCATTTGCATACGTTGTTTACAAGTGCTCATGTGAACAAGCTATTTGATTTTGGAATTTCGCTCAAAATATTGATCAACTGTACATGGGAGTCTATGACAAAACTGTAAAAAACAATTTCATAATTAAAAATATGCACTATTTCTGCATATATGGACCCTGAATAATTGATATAATTATACTTGATTAGAAGAGGGTGGTAAGACGTGCATCTTTGTACAAGAAATTTGTTTTTGGAATTTCGCATAAAATGTTGATCCATTATGAATTGTTGTCTATGACGAAAATATAATTTTTAAAAAAACAAAACTTGGCAAATCTGTGTATTTATGTATGCTTGGTTATTGATATATTTGTTCTTGATTAGTCTAGAGTGGTTACAAGTCCATGTATGTGCAAGAAATTTGATTTTAGAATTTCACCGAAATGTTGATTCATTATCCATGGCAGTCTATGATGAAACCCTATGAATAATTTTTATCCAATACAAAAATAGTAAAATCTGTGCATTTATGTACGCTCGATTATTGGTATTAATGTTCATGATTATACTAGAGTGGTTTCAAGTCAAAGGTTGTGCAAGAAATTTGATTTTGGAATTTCACTGAAATGTCGATTCACTATGCATGGCAGCCTATGATGAAACTATGACTATTTTTTTCCCAATACAAAACTAGGTAAATCTGTGCATTTATGTACACCTAATTATGAGTATTAATGTCAATGATTAGACTAGAGTGGTTTCAAGTCCATGGTTGTGCAAGAAATTTGATTTTGGAATTTCACCGAAATGTTGATTCACTATGCATGGCAGCCTATGATGAAACTATGAATATTTTTCCAATACAAAACTAGGTAAATCTGTGTATTTATGTACACCTTGTTATTAGTATTAATGTTAATGATTAGACTAGAGTGGTTTCAGGTCCATGGTTGTGTAAGAAATTTGATTTTGGAATTTCACCGAAATGTCGATTCACCATACATTGTAGGCTATGAGGAAACTACAAATACCTCATAGGTTATCTAATACTAAATTGTTATTCAAAAGTTGTTCGACCTGAAGCTTCCAGTTGTTATTGATTACATTTTGCACTATTCTGAATAGTTCGTATTCTGTCAATGTCCCCAAAAAGTAAAAAATGTACATACAGCTTCATAAGTATTTGACACCGACCTATATCCAATGTATTGTCAATGGGAGAATGATATCAAATAAGTGATCTCCCAAATCGTTATTGAAAGCGTCATTATAGGGGACAGTTTATATCCACAATAGAGGAGTTGGATAAGTAGAAATCATGACAACTTAAAGTTGCAATATGGATCAAAATTGCCGATTTTTTTTCGTAAAACTAAAGCAAATAGACCATACTACGTTGAAGTACTCTTCTTAGCTAAGCCTCTCACCAATCCCGACACACAAATACGTTCATTTTGATATGTTGCGGCTGCCTAGAAAAGGTGTTTTGTAAACAAACTTTCAAAACAAAAACATTGGCGTTTTCTGCTGTGCACGTGACAAGTACAACCAAGAGTGATGACGTCTCACTGGAGTGTGCGTTGGAGGGGCGATGTTGTCACGCTGACAGAACTTGACACATATAATGATAATTCATTGTAAATTTTGCGTTTGCCAAACTTTGGTAGCATCACAATGTTTCAGAAATATGTTAAAGTACAGCTCTACAAAAGATCGTGTATTGATTTTTCTCACCCACATACATGTACGTCAGTGCCGCGCCGTATGCACCTACTGTGTACGTTTGATCGATCGAGCGTCCAGACCACGGACACCGATCTGGTTGTGTTCACCGCGTGCCTGACAGCGTTTCCGCAATCCTCTCCCCGTTGCATGTTGTTACATTTTTCATGTTAAAAGGTGAGGTATCTGCACGCTATATTTATTTGAAAGCTTTGCCCACTTCAGTATCGTCCACCACTGCAGAAGTTCGGCAATTAACTGTCTCGCCCCTCTGTCTGGTCTTGCATGGCCATGTCAGCGCGTCGATCGACGCGTCGTAAATGAGACCATGCCATTACCTGCATTACATTTAATGATGGAGACTGCAGTTTTTCTTTACTTCCGAAAAATGCATTTTTAACCTGAAGGATACAGATTATCAATGAATGCTAGCAGATCTTAGTTATTTCCTTGCGGGGGGACTATGGCCCGGTTCACATTACAAATCGTGGGGTCCGCACGGCCACGGTGTTGGTAGGTCGGTGTTGCCCGAGGAAACACCGCTGGCAAGCGAAGTTGATCATCGCACAGTGGCGACGTTGGTGTTTTCGAGAGAAACTGTAGACACAGTCTGCCTCCTCGACGTGGTGCAGTAGTCGCATGTCACTCTTTTTTCTGGTTCCATCTTTCGATCTGACCAAACAATGTTTATTTTGCCGACATTTTTGGCTAATTTCTTCCATTTTTACAAGGCTGAATCAGTCAGCAGAGACCAAGGGCGCGGCAGAGACCTGACCGCTTGCCCGTGAGAAGGCTAGCTAGCTAGGCATGTTGACACGATGTTGCAATTTCATAAACCGTTACCATGCATCAAATACGCATGCGTACATATTCAAATGGTAAAAATGACGTTTCAAATTCTGTGCTTTACTCTCGCAAACAGTACGTACCAAAACAGCAATTTATTCGGTAATTAAATCAATTTACTCGAATTAGAGCCATCCCCATGTTCCTGTTAATGGTCGAATCTGCAAATGAAATTGTTATGGATTTTTCTATAAAGTTAAATCTTCGAAATATGAAGGTCAATTCTGATCCATATTGCAACTTTAAATCAATGTGGCTGCTTGGATCATCAAAACATTGTTTATTATACCCTTAAACTTGCGCCCGAAGGGCGCGCCGAAATGGAAATGACAGAAAATGAAAGTGCCAGGAGGTATTTTTTTCTTTTTTCAGTATTCCATATTCTTCAATACGTGCACATGCAATTTCAGCTTTGATGCATAAAAAAGGTGACCCTCCTCAATAGGCTTGTACAAAATTTTATGACCCTTCAAAAATGCTTGCGCGAAAAATGGCGACCGACCCCCAAAAAACACCGGCCCACCCCCCTGTAATTTGTGTCCAGTCCCTTATACAGAATACGGTAGAATTTTTTGTAGCTGCCATCTCCTATAAAAATGAGTTTTTGAACGATCTGTGTAGTTACACGATTTATATTTCGTAAGACTTCAGGCCAGTGTCCGGGGACCACAGCAATTTATAGGGTTTGGTTGTCTGAGCCAGATTAAAAATGGTATGCGAACTTGACCGAGTGGCTATGGTAGAATACGGCGCGATTAATTGTTATTTCACAAAGGACATCCGTATTCCCATGAAGTGTGCAACGCCAAGTCTTTTGGCAAAGCCCCTCTTTCACAGCTACGATATTTTTGACACGGATGCACGATAATACACGATTAAGTTATGTGAAATGTATAGCGGAGGAGTTTATAGCAAGATAGAGTTCAACACTATGGCGTACGTAGACGCACATGGAGGTTGCCAGAAATTTTTTTTTACTGATGGCGGGCTGGCCGCTGATTGGCTAATGATAGGAAGAAAA
Organism: Ptychodera flava; assembly: GCA_001465055.1. Classification (NCBI taxonomy): domain Eukaryota; kingdom Metazoa; phylum Hemichordata; class Enteropneusta; family Ptychoderidae; genus Ptychodera; species Ptychodera flava. The sequence continues at coordinate 324,058 of LD344475.1, read as the reverse complement.
TAGTACGGAATAGCGTCGCCAATTTTGGAATGACCCGGACTGATAATGTCCGACATGTCGTTGCATTGATTCATCTAAAACTTACATTTTCGCATTGGTGCTTGTTGACATTGGCTAATTATGAGGTCTTGTTTTCCTTTGAAATTTGTGTCAAGTCTATCAATTGTGTAGAAATAAATATAATATGTTAGCAAACCTGTCCCTTTAAAGTCAGAAAAGGCCTTTAGAGAATGATTCCATATTTTGTAAGTGAAGTAAAATTAAAACTGATGTCTCCTAAAACTGGTATTCACGCTTTTGACCCATATTAGCTGGAATTATTTATATGATCACAGAAGCTGACTATAACTGACAATAGTTTTATTTTATTGAATTGAATTTGGTAATAACAGTGTCGGTCGGATGAGCGGCAATCAACATGTGAGTCGTTCACAAAGTGTTAATATTTCCTTTGTATCAGTCTACCATAACGAGCTATTACTACATTAATTTTCTTTTGTACAAGTCTGGCATGAGCATGACGAGTGGCGGGAAATATCCGTTTCGTAAGTTCTCTTTCCTCTCGTTTCAGAATTTCGTCGAGAATGGCGTCTACACTTCACCTCGCGAAGGAAGATCTCTGTGTACCTACGAAGAACATCGTCTACGTGAAGACCCATAAGACCGGCAGCACGACTCTGGCCACAATTTTCTACCGTTACGGACACGACAGAAATCTCTCTTTCTTGTTCACTTTCCGGCAGCCACACGGTCACTTCAGACAGGAGCCGCTCACACCATATTCTCAGCCACAGGTGTACCCGCCAGTGGGAGTCCCTTACGGAGAATATGAACGTTATAAATTCAACATTTCGGCTGGTCATTTGATTTATCACAACAAAACTATCTTTGATTATCTGATAGCAGGACGACCTAAGTACATCACAATTCTACGAGAACCAGTACAACAATTTGTTTCCTTTTTCAGTTATTTTCATTTTCCTGAAAGATATATGAAAATAAAAGCTGATTCGCTGGAAGAACGGCTCGAGTATTTGGAAGAATTTCTCAGACAGCCGTCAAACTACAGCATCCACGCTCGACTTGGAAACCGCAGCATCTACATTCCAAATAGAAACCCACAGTTCTTCGACCTTGGGTTACCCTTACAGCAAATGGACGCGCCCAGTGACGTCACACGGGCCCTGTCCAGAATCGAAGCAGACTTTGATCTCGTGCTGATTACGGAATATCTCGACGAATCTCTCTTGCTGTTGAAGAAAAAATTCTGCTGGGATATGAATGATATTTTATATTTTAAAACAAACGTTCTTCACGCAAACGGGACCAAATTGCCTGAGAATCTTGTACAGAAGACAAAACAATGGAACAGCGCCGATGTAATATTGTATGAACACTTCAATCGAACTTTGTGGCGGGAAATAGGAAAATACGGGCCGACGTTTGAAAGGGAACTTTTAGATTTGAGAAAACGTTTGGAAGACCTGAACAACGAATGCATTCAAGGACAGGTCAAAAATGCCAGGACACTTAAATATGTCAATGTGCTCAAACGCAATGCGTCGGTTCTATGCCAAGACCTCAACCGGAACACACATTCGTATTTCGTAAAAATAACAAGAAAGCAGAAAATACCACCAGATGCGAACGAAAAGCTTAAAAAAGGCTTGGTTCCTCAATTCTGTCACAAGAATGGAACTACGGGCGAACGTTTGTAGGTCCCTTTGTTGGATATTTCATTGGCGAGATTTAGACTCTAACTTTCATACAGCAGACGGAGTTGCCGCCCTCCTCTTAGCTGCATTCAATTTTACAAGGGGGGGTCGGAGGAATCGCGTTGAAATATCATTGTTTTTAGACACACACCTCAATACCCTGAAAATTCGAATCACCTATCTATATGATCAAATTTGTTTAAGAAGTTCACCAAGGATGATTTTTACATATGTGCTAGCTCTGTGGTCATTTACCCAGGAAAAACTATTTTCACCATATTCATAACTCGCAGGATTTTTCACAAAAAACGATAATATAGTACAGGAAGTTGCCCATGTAATTTGAATCATGGGAAAAAAGCTCCAAACTTTGAGCTTGCATAATGTGATATGGAAGGGACCATTTTTGGACGGGTATGGCCCCCCACATTGTCTACTCACAGTAACACAGTAGTAAACAGCAACACAAAATCTGACAGTGGATAGTTTATTATAAGTAATTCATTGTTTATGCAAGGATAAACAGTATAAACAAAAATTATGTAAATACGCACAGCCTGGTTTAAGCATGGGTGAGTGGACAATGCCATATCCATGGGAAAATGGTCCCTTCCATATCACATTATGCAAGCTCCAAGCTTGGCGCTTTTTCCCATGATTCAAATTACATGGGCAACTTCCTGTACTATTTCTATCTTTTTTTTTGTAAAAAATCTTGCAAGTTATAAGTGGCGAAAATAGCTTTTCCGGGGTAAGTGACCTCAAAGCTAGCACATATGTAAAAATCATCCTTGGTGAACTTCCCCTTTATTAAGTCCCCCCTAAACTATCATGTAACCAAATATGCATTAGGGATATTGAGGTACTATCGCGTAGTTCTGCACGCAGGCGTTCGACTCTTAACTACCTTTTTATGATGCACGCATAAATATTCTGTAGTGGTTATAGAAATGTTGTTAGCAGTTTGTATGGCGATATTCCTCAAGCA